>AYJT01106377.1:0-10122 GCA_001278415.1 Ocimum tenuiflorum
ATGACCGACGTGATTTCATACGTCTTTCGATGCAGAGCCGGACCAAAAGCCGCTTAGTTGGAGCACGAGATTGAAGATCGCCGTTGGCGCTGCTCACGGTCTCGAATATCTTCACTGTAAAGCAAATCCACCCGTCATATACCGCGATCTTAAATCTTCCAACATATTGTTGGACAACGATTTCAACGCGAAGCTATCGGATTTTGGGATTGCCAAACTGGGACCTGTTGGCGACAACACTCACGTTTCGACGCGAGTGATGGGGACTTACGGGTATTGCGCCCCGGAGTATGCGATGAGTGGAAAATTGACTCTAAAATCCGACATTTATAGCTTTGGTGTGGTTTTGTTGGAGCTCATCACGGGTCGTAAGGCTATCGACTGCACTAAGGCGGCCGGAGAGCAAAATCTTGTTATGTGGGTGAGTTTTTTATATTCATTGGCTTCTAATTTATGCTTAAAAGAGTATATATTTGTTTGAGAATGCTAAACTTGAATTCTTCATGTCATTATACTGATTTAGTCACATTTAGAGTGTATTTGATTTGTATTTAAAAAAAGTGAGGTAGTAGAAGTACTTGTTTACATTTTTTTTTTAATTAAAGACAGCCGAAAAGTAGATTTGAATTTTGAAAGGTATTTTGGAGGGAATTCTCCCATGCAAAATTCTGGGATACTCATTTTTAGAAAAGAATGTAGCCTTTAGTTTTTTAACTATTTTTTCAAGGTTGTAGAATTCGCTAGTCGGCCATCTAGCTGAGAAATTTTTTATTTTTTTTCATTTTTACAACACTGATTTTTCTCTCAGTATAGATTCTTGAAGAGTTCTCTATAGCGATACGAAATTGCCCCGCCGGAAAATTTTATACATATTTTTACCGCCTAGACCAACTAAACCATCTGGGGCCGCCTAACCCGATTTTTACAGCACTGATTTTTCTCACATTATACATTATTTGAGACTTCTGCAGCATTATGCTTCTCCTTAGTGACATAAATATTGCATCTAAGCAAGAACTCTTTCCTTCTCGTTGCAGGCTCGACCATTTTTGAAGGATCGAAGGAAATTCGTCCAAATCGTGGACCCTCTACTAGAAGGTCGATTCTCGACCCGAAGCCTTCACCATGCTATCGCAATCACAGCAATGTGTCTTCAAGAACAAGCCAGCTTCCGCCCATTGATCAGCGATATTGTAATGGCGCTCGAATACTTAGCTTCTCAAGCCGAGGACTCGTCTAATAGAGGCAGATCTCATAGTCGGACATCATCGTCGCCATCTCAGCTCGACGCTAAAGTCGATTCCAAGAGACAAGATCTTGAAAATCCATCGCGTTGAAGGTGATCTTGATGTTGCTATTATTGTTGCCCGCCAAATATATATAGAGTTTGTCATCTTTTTTTCATAGATATTTTACTGTAAATAGTTGCTTGATTTGTTGCTGACACAATTTTTTTCTCTTGTTATGGATTTTCTCTTGCCATGAAGGTGTGGTTTTCTTGAGTACATATATCCAAGATTTTGTTTTTGATTATCGTGTTCGTTTCGTGCTTGTTTTGATATCACGACTTGATCATCACCCGCGCGAGCAAGGTTTTTGTTCGTGTTGTGTTGGCATAATGGCATCCCTGGAGCCATGATCAATGAGATTGTGAGCCTTCATATCTAATTCCCATAGGTTTTGAGGTGGTGGAGTCCCTCTTGTTTCTACTCTTGCATTCATCTCGAATCGAGTATCACCAAGTTCGAGCTCGATTAATTTATTTTATTTTTAATTCTAATAAAAGATTAAAAAATAATTTATATAACATGAATAAACATGTAATAAGTGATAAATTTAAGGGTAAAAATATAAATAATATCAAGCTCGATAAGGCTCGCAAGCCTAGCTCGAGCTCAATAAGACTTGCGAGCTTAGTGAGTTGAGTAATCTGAAACTTGAATTTGATACCTACTTGAGATTGACTTGATCAATTTTGAGTTTTTTTTTTTTCCTAACCGATCTCGAAGAGCTCACGAGCTAGCTCGAGTCATTTACACACCTACTATGAAAACAATGTTATTATTGGGCCGTGCCATGTTGAAGTTTCTACAGCCCAAGAGCATCGATATACTTATGTATTGTGTCATGGGCCCGGCCCACAAAGGATCAAATTTATAAATTATAGCCCAATTTATAATTCAACTCCAGCTTTAGAGCCACCATTTTTTCTTTTTATTTGAGAGCCACCATTTTTTCTTTTTATAGCGGTTTATGATAAAAGTATATGTTTCTGATTTAATATTTTATGTTATCCTTCTAGAGCTTAATTGAATACTAGTTTCTCATCTGCGTTGATGCGCAGCATGTATACGTTGTTATTATTAATTTGTAATTTTATATGAGTGAATATAATAAAAATATTTTATAAAAACTCATTAATTATTTAGCTTCTACTTTATAAAAATTGATTTTATTTAAAGTAAGTGTTTTTTTATGGAAATTGAGGATATGATTTTAATAAATAGATAGCCTTTAGTTTTATGGGCTATTAAGAAAAAATAAAATAAAATAGGAGATTATCTATAGAATCACCTTCGAATTAAATGAGCGGTTAAATATTATGGTGAAATCTTATACTTCATATGGGTGAACTAATTTATTGAGAAATATCAATTTCATCTAAAAAATTATGAGATAGAATCCACAGGTATAAAAATCCAACTTTTATTAGTAATACACTGTTAAAAACAACGGTAAACTTCAATTTTATTTCAAATCTTATTTATATTTATACTTTACGATTTTTATGTTTTACTTAGGAACTAAGTTCTAGATATTTAAATGTGTTGATGGGATAATTCTCTTCTAGTTCCATCCGAATTTCTAATTCTTTTTTTTTCTTACTGTAAAAATAAATAATAATGGGCCGATTGAAGATGAATAATCGTATGAAAAGAGAAAAATCCCAACCGTAAATTTCATTTAATCATATGGCTGAGATTCATACTTTTTTTTATTGGGGGGAGGGGGGGCAATTCTCTTAATTTGTACGAATCATTTATGTATTTTTAAAATTTTACATTTTTGTAGTTCAGGCTCGTTAATCATTGAGAAATTGAAATAAATTAACCAAATAATTTTGTTTATAAAAGGAAATTGTAAGTTTGTAACTAAAAAGCATGATTTCGAAATCAAGGATAGAACTGAATTGTCACCCTCACTTATCCCAGAAAATAATTATTCATGAGTATAAAAATGTCAAGCAACTTTTATACTTTACTAAATGGATTATATATTTGTGAATTATGATTTCTATTTTTCTCATTTCCTATCCATAGGCTCTTCATAATTACGAGTGCAATATTTTTTTAAGGTTATTTTCTGAGAAAGGAAGCAATAATTATGCAAAAAAAAAAATGACAAGTTTTTAAATTTTTCCTTTGCAGTTACGCGTAGTAGTAATTATGAATATATGGATATGGGTTATCATAATTGTTATTATGAGTTTGACTCAACCCAGTCATTTTTATGGGATATAGTTTGCTGGCATGCGCAGAATCAAATACATCTTTTATTGATTTTTTAAATATTTTTCGTGTATATTTTTAGTTATTCGTATTTACATCTTTTTTACTATATTTAAATTACAATAAACTCCACTCAGATGTTTCTATGTAGACTCGAATCCTTGACCTTTAAGATCGAAAAAAATGTGCTTAGTCACTACACCTCCAGATGGTAGACTCGTATTAACACCTGATATGCCTCGAACTCATTATCTTTCGATAATTAAATATTTACTTTACTAAGCATAAGTCCCTGAAAAATAACACAACAATAAGCATTTACGGCATATCTCACAAGCTAGTTACAATAATACACTAATAATTATTTATAATTAACTGAACTTAAAAAAAAAACAAAATAAACTAATAAAATACAAAGATATTTAGGTCTATTAAATTTGATTACATATACGTCAATATTGAACAAGTTTATCCACCTTCCCACAATAACACAGAACCGACACGAACACGAAATGGGAATGATCTGTTAAGAGTCTAATCCGATAAGAATTTGATAAATTAAATAAAATATAAATATTTTTATTAAATTTTTAACGGGTAACACGAACACGATTTGTTTAACGGATAACACGAACACGACATGAAGTTTTCGTGTCCTTGGCGGGTTGACACGATAATGACACGAACCCATTAAGCTTCAACACTAACCCATTATTATCGTGGGGGTTCGTGTTGGGTTATCGTATTGTGTCAAAAATAGGCATTCCCACGTGAAAGCATACTTATTTGAATATGGGCTCCTACACCCATTCCATGTATGGTTTGACTATAATATATAAGGGGTAAGATCGAAAGTAAATTGCCTTCTTTTATTATTATTATTAGAATTGAATTTAAATAAAATCTTGATTTTACTTTATAGTATGCCTAGCGGCTAGCATGTTACAAAATATTCATGAAAAACGTTTACCAATAGCTAAAAAAAGACAATGAAGGAGAAAAAAGGGATTGACCTAACCACATGAAATATAGTAACATTTAGAAAAGAATCAAAATGGGTCTTTTTGGAGGAAGTTGTATGGGCATCTATATATCTTTAATTAAAACTTTGGTAAATAAAAAATTAAATATTTGCTGGCCTGAGTTTTGAGAGCAATGATTGGGACTCAAATCCCTAAGCATGTTCTCAATAATCATTACATACACATCCATTAGTCATTTGCATGTGTCTACCATTCACCAACATTAATTAGTAGTACCTATATTTCAAAAAATAATACTCATCTTTGTAGGGTGAGTACATTAATTTTGATTTAAACCAATACGGTAGACTGCGTAATCGAATTAAACGGATCTAAATAGTTCATTTCCGTCGATCTAAATATATGTTCGCATTGGATTCTAAATTCAAACTCATATCCTCCTGAATCCTAGACTCAAACCCATCTAATAATTTAAGCGGTCTAACGAGAGACCTCCTTATATGGTTTTATGTTATGAAATTTGTTGTAGGTATACCAAAACATATCACAATTAATATCAAAATTTAGTCTAATGAAGATTATAAGCCTGTATATAATAAAACATCACAAATTTAAACATCTCCTTTCATGATTTTATACATGTTTTTTTTAAAAAGGGGTTTAATATTGGTGTGCTAATGTCTTAAAATGAGTTATGGTTATTTTTTATATCTTTAATTAATTAATTTAAAATTGAGTTAGAAAAAAAAAACTTTAATACAATTCGACTGGATTAGTTTGTGAATTTTCAAATCATGCATAATGATTTACACCCTAGAAATCAGTCAAATCGGCCAATGCTAATATCTTAAAAAAATGAGTTATGGTTATATTTATATATATCTTCAATTAATTAATTAACTCAAAATTGCGAATTTTCAAATCATACATATTGATTTTAACCCTTCAAATCAGTCAAATCTTGTTGCGTATTGCTTTGCGACATTAGGTGCAAAGAATCAGCGGGTTCTCAAGAGGTTGGATGTGTTGCCGCCAAATGCTCTTCCTTGGTTAAGCCATGATTTGAATGGGGAACAGCGGTTCGCTCGATTGTAATTTAGGTTATCTTCAGCCTCTCTTTGTATCGAAAAAAAAAAATTAGACAGGATGATTTAGGTACGTATTCCTTATTTGTATACAAAATTATAAACTAATGCAAGAATACTAGATTCTATGTTAGGTTCCTCATTCTTTATGTATTACTCAAAAAATAAAAATATGTTTGAATTAATTATCATTGAAGCTCATGCTAATCACTCATGATGCCCAAAAAATCTATGGTTTTATCGTACACTTTGATTCCTACACAACATAAGATTGTGTGATTTTGAATTTTAATTAAATAATAACATGATTAAGCATGCTGCACGCTCTGCGCCGCTCAGGATTATTCCTTCCTATGTTTCTTTAATTATTTAATTAATTATTATGGAAAGCTGGTTTTGGACAGAAATTAAAGTAATTAATTGGGATATACTGCCTATTTAATAGCTTAATGATAATTAATAACCTCTCGTGTTTTGCATCCCCAGTTTGCATTAATCATGGTGGGATTATTGTTCTACCCAAGTTTATCATGATAATTAGATATTAAATAATTCCCCCCATTTTTAGCTGATGAGAAATAATATTCATAATGCACTCTTAAGTAGTACGGCCAAAATTAGTGTGCTTACTCCTTAGGTCTATCGATCTACCGGGCCGAGCTTGGTCGAGTAGAGTAACGTGGAGTCCAATTTACTGACCGGACTATAAAATTCGGAACTTAACACGACCCTAAAAGTGGGCATGTCGAGCTTAGCTATCGGACATTGTTGAAATTAGTTGGGACCGATAATTTTCTCCATGACACGATAATTCGATATGAATCTGAATAACAATATTGGGTTAGTGTTGAGATTTAACATATTTGTCTCCTTATCGTATCGATCCAATAAGGACACAAAAATTGTTAGATTCCCGTCAGGTTGGATAATCAGTTAAACAGATCGTGTTTGTGTTGGTTCATGTTGAGTTCGGATTCCGTTGAAAAATAAATAAAAAAATTTTTTTTCTTCTATTTAATTATTTCTAAATTGAAGTTATTAAATAAAAATAGGGATAATATATAAATTGAATCGTTACGGTGATCATTGGATCTTGTTTTTAACAAATCATTATCATATCGATGCCGGGTTCGTGCATATTCATGTTTAACAGGTCGGGTTGTGTTCGGATCAAGCATATGCTTAACAGATCGTGTTTATGCAATATCCAATGATTTGTTTTTATCTTTGAATCTTAGTTACTTTAGTAATGGGAAAGGGACAAGTTAATAGGTCCAACCCCAGACTTTTGTGGAAAGAAGAAAGATTTAGGGATTGAATTTTTAGGAGCACAAAACTGGGAAAGTTGACTGAATGTGCTTCTGAGCTCAGCTGTTCAGACAAAGTGTTTTACCAGAACTGTGTGAAAACATACACATATATGTTTGTCCATATGTATATATATATATATGTGTGTGTGTGTGTGTGTGTGCAGGGTTGTGCTACTGTGATAACTCATCTTGGTAAAATCTTTACTAATCGTGCATGTTTTGTATTGCACAAAAATGCACAATCCAAAATATGCACCACTCAGAACACAAAATTGCACAACTCATACATAACCATGCACAACTCATATGTATGTGTGATCATGCAAATATTTATTTTTAAGTGAGAAATGAGAATGTACATCCAGAGTGGGCCTTGAGGTCGTGCAAGAGGTGTGACGCACCAGGGCCCTAAATTTAGAGGCACCGTTTTTACTAAAAATATAGTGTATATATATATGTGTGTATTATCCAACTAAAATAAAAGAAAATGACGATCAACTTATACCCAAAATGCACTCTTGACAAGCGTTGTTAGAAAAGTGAATATTAAATATTTGGATATTGATATACCAATATAATAACTAGTTCATAAAAATGAGTTCAATTGAAAAGAAAAAGCAATTCGAGAAGAGTTAGATGAAGGGGAAGAAACGTGATAGCGACTAGTAAATGAAGGTTTTAATAGTCGTTTTATATCTAAATTTGAGTCTTAACTATTTAAGTGACAAAGATACTATAAATGCCCAACATGCTAGATAAAGAATCAATGTGTATAAAAATAATTGTTATAAATTGTGCCACTATAAAAGTATTATTATATAACTATCTAATCGGGGGCATCAATTTTTAGTTTGCATGAGGCCACAAAAAATTCAGGGTCGGCCCTGTGTATATCATCCGTTGAAAATTCCAATGCGTAGTCCATATTTAATCTTTCAGTGAGCATTTTTTCGTGTATTTTGTAGTATAGTTCGGATTTTTAAGGGTAATTACATGAAATGCATTAAATTCTTTTTTTTTCTTTTATTTCTTTTCTATTATCTCTCTATCTAAAATTATTGAAAATTTTAAATAAAATAACTCACTCGATTTAAAAAAAAAATTCGCATGTCATATACCTAATTAAAGATGATTTCTTGATTTTTTTTTTAATAATATCTTAACTGCACGTGTTCACGTGAAGAAAATTGCACGAAAAATAAAAATTAATGATTTTATTCACGAATTATGTACAAGAGCGGAAACATTCTTATGATTCGAGTGCTTACATTTATAGTAAACACGTCTCATTTTATGATAAAAATGCATACATGTGTACTTCCCAGAAAATGCGTAAGATTAAGCTTATTATTCACTGTTTTTTCACTGAAACATGCATGCATTTATGCAATAATATGTTTACGTTTATATTCATACGTTTAGATGAATACGTCGAGTAACACGTATTCAAATTAATGCAAATTAATGTACATTGTGCATGCAAAAAGAGTTTCTTGCAATAATAATCTTACGTACTGTAAAATTGAGATATTATACAATATACACACGGATTCTTTATCATCTTGGTCGTTTAATTTCATAAGATGAGTGGATAGAATTTAATTATTTCTCATCTATGGAGGACTTTCCATGGGAGTCAATCCCTATAAATATATATTTCTATAATTTTTTTATTTTATAAATATTTGTCCATTTCATCATAATCATATGTTTGGTTGCTCTTTCTACTTTATGCCAAAAGAAATTTTGCTGCTGTCTTATGGTTTGGGCCCCTCCAATCATATTATGAGAAAAAAAGAGCGAACCTTTTGGCCCAATTGTTGGCTGCTGCTAAATTATTATCTATAAAAAAAGTTCAAATTTAAATTTTTGAAATTTTGTTGGTTTAATTCAATCAGTCAATGACTTACCATAGTCAAAATATAGAAATCACAGCTGAGATAAACGCATATATATTTATTTATATCTCAATAAAAGTAGCATCACCTAATTAGAGAAATATAACGAAGAGACAATTTTAATTTATTGCGGTGTGAGAAATTTTATGTTACCGACGTGAGCATTACGGGCCTCAACGAGTTTGAATGAAACTCACGATAATCCAGATTAAAAAGTTCGAATTTGGGTGATGCTGATCTCGTTGCGGGGAGTGCGATAGTGTTCATACGAGTGAGATAAATATTGCTCAAGCCTATAATTATATGAAATACAAAATATCAAATAGTAATCATGTCTTATTCATATTTATGTCACTCGTGATATGATATGCTTTTGGTCAAATTGAAGTAGATAAATATATTGAATGATTTTGAGGGTCCACCTAAGTCAAAAATCGACTGTCGAACTTATTTTTCTTCACCTCACATTAAATCTATTCATGACCTGTTTATTCGTCAGAATTAATTTACTGAAAAGTCAGCAAAATATTTGGCTTTAATGTTTTGTACCAAAATGTTTCTATGAAATTGGGTGGGGGATTTTAATGGGGAGGTATCTGGTTAGACCGCCTAAATAATTTAGGCTGATTTTGATTTAAAATACAGAAGGGATATTTGTTTGGATTTAGGATCTATGACGGGTATGAGTTTGAGTTTATGAAAATGAACTGTTTAGATCCGCCTAAATCATTTAAGCGGTCTAATCCAAGTTTTTATTTTTTTTCTATATTAAAGGATACCCTTTTATTAGGCAATCTAACTCATTAAATGAATTCTTAAAATTCATTAGCTTATATCCCTACAAATGTAATCAAAATTACTTTAAATTTCAGACGGTCATATTTTTTCATTTTTAAGCCGGTTAACGCATCAAATTAAAGAGCTCTTCATACTCTGTCATTTATGATATCGAAAGACCATTTTTCACATGAATATATAAAAATTAAAAAAAATCATATATAAGTTTCAAATAGAATTCTAAAAATTTTCTTAACACCTAATTGAGAAGCATTGAAGCATAATTGAGATTGTAATCCCTCAATAAGACCAATAATTTCCAATGGTGATAAATAAATCATATTTGAGATGTAATAAGCTCTAATTAGATTAAATAAATTTTAAAATGAACTTTTTTTAATTTTTTGTTCATATTAAATAAATATGAGCGTGATGTATCTAAAATCAATAAGAATGAAAAGAATTTTAAAACAATATAGAATTCTTTTTTAATACTCGAGAGTAACATATGCACTTTAATAGAAAATAAAATAAAATCATAAGATATTGGCGTACAAAGT
>AYJT01106422.1:0-10046 GCA_001278415.1 Ocimum tenuiflorum
GTTCGCTCCCTACGGCGACTACTGGCGCCACGTGAAGAAGCTCTTCATGCTCGAGCTGCTGAGCCCAAAGCGCGTGCGATCTTTCCGGCCGATACGAGAGGAGGAGAACTACAATCTGGCAAGGTTACACTTATATTATGAGGTGCACTCTTTCAGCGTATTTGTGTGTATATATAGGAAGTGGATCATATAAGACTAAATCCTCCAAAAGAAAATAGGAATGAAGTGAGTCATATATATAAGGTTCAGATCCTATAGAAAAAAATTACCTCATACAAAATATGAACGAATCTGAGCACTAGATCAAATAAGATCTACGATTGACCTCACAACTGTAGAAAAAAATCCTCTCTATATCTTATTGATTTCACGACTCATATTCATTTCTATTTTCTATCGAATGACTTTTCCTTATAAGATTCACTCCCTATACACATACACGGATGTAATCATATGAAAATCATATCTTTGATGTAAACTAAGCACGGATGTCATCCATTTATTTGTGTGATCTCACGGCCGAGATCTGTTAGTTGACTCCACTGACCTTTTTCTATATGAGGCTATAAACATGATTTGGTCATATGTGATATGTTGTAGATTCTTCTTTCTTCTCTTTCCTAAAAAATTGTTAAAAACTTTTAACGACCATAACTCACTAAATCAAATTATTTTTTCTTATGTTATATGCCAAATTAAAGCTGATTTTATAAGCTTCCAAACATTATTCATATTGGATATATTTGTTCGAAAAAAAATTATGTTCACACAATACAGTGCATATGATGGCATAATCAATTGCATATGCTAAATATAGTCATTTGCATATGAATATATGTTCCACTACATACGAAAAATAAGGACTTGACGAATTGAAGTACCGTTTTAGTTTTGTTTGAATATTGTGTATTTTCTTTGTTAGTTGCATATTTGTAGGACCTCAAATATTAAATAATATTCATTAGTGTTTTTTCGTACTATAAATCCCGTACCGAGTTCCAAATTCTTGTCACTGCAGGTGGATCGCTTCGTGCGAAGGATCTCCCACCAATGTGTCGGAAAGAGTTTACATGACGTCGTATGATATAATTACCAGAGTTGCGGTTGGCGCGAAGACGAAAGACCGCGAAGCAGTCATTTCGGCCATTAAGGAGACTACAAGGTTGGCCGCAGGATTGAGTATTGCTGAGCTTTATCCTTCTCTCGAATGGTTGTCGTCGATAACTGGAATCCGGTACAAGATACGGCGGATGCATCGCGTGGTAGATGGAGTTGTCGGCGGCATTGTGGAGCAACACAGAGGACGGAAAGATGGTGATACGGTTGAAGATCTGGCAGATGTTCTCCTCAAGTTTCAAGGAGATGGGAGTGAATACCCCCTAACTGATGACAACATAAAAGGATTGCTACTGGTATGTTTTGGCTCGAGTAAATTACATTTTCGGTCCCATAAAACACCATCACCTTTCATTTTAATCCCAAAAATTTATCTTTGATCCCACCAACAAATCTTTTGTCAAAATATTTTTGCAATTTTGATCTAAAATAAATTTTAGCATTTTTAATTCCAAGTCTTTGTATCATTAAGAGTAATATAAAGTCAACTATAAGATAAATGGGCAAATGACAACATGATTCACATTAGTAATTCATTATTTTCCGGACCAACAATTGCCAATTTTTTATTTGAGACTAAATGTATATATTTGGGACCAAAATGAAATGAGACCGTGTCCTGTTAGACCAAAAATGAAATTCACTCGTTTAGGCTCCATTTGTTCCATATTCTAAAAATGTGAAATAACTTGAAAAACTTATGAGGAGTCACTTGTTTATATTTTTTTAGTTGATGAAAGAAAAAGTATAGATGAATTTTGAAAGTATTTTGGAAAAAATTGCTCTATTTTACATTATGGAATGCACTTTTCTGAAAAAAAAAATGTAAGCAAACGACGTAGTGTGTTCTTAATTAAGGTAAATTAATATTGCAAAATTAAATTGCATTTTCGAGCCCATTGGACTAAGTCCTGTTTCATTTTGGTCCAGTATATTTTATTTTAGTTCCATACTTTCATTTTGGTCTCATAACAAATTTTATTTTAATATGAAAACTATTTTTTTTGAAGTTTTTTATTCAATTTCTATAAATCATTCTAATATTAGTAACATGAGAAATTTCATTCCAGGGTATCTTTGTAGCTGGAAGTGACACGTCGTCCTCTGTCGTGGAATGGGCAATGTCTCATATGATCAGAAACCCTACCGTACTAGAAAAGGCACAAGATGAAATTAGAAACGTTTTTGATGGCGACAAGGGGTATATAGATGAAGAAAAATTCAAGAAGCTGGAATACCTCAAATTAGTGATTAAAGAGACTTTGAGATTGAGCCCTCCAGCGCCCCTTCTAGTTCCCAGAGTAAACAATCAAATATGTGAAATTAATGGGTTCGAAATTCCAGCAAGGACTAGAGTGATAATCAATGCCTGGGAAATGGGAAGAGATTCCAAATATTGGGGTGACGAAGCGGAGAAGTTCGTGCCGGAGAGATTCTGTGAGAAAGAGACAGACTATATGGGGAATAATTATGAATATTTACCTTTTGGTTCAGGTAGAAGGGTCTGCCCAGGTATATGGTTTGGGATGGTGAATGTGGAGTTTGCGCTTGCTACACTGCTCTATCATTTCGACTGGGAAATACCTAAAGGGATGATAAATCAAGACTTGGACATGACAGAGGAATTTGGTGCCACTGTTAGAAGGAAATATCCTTTGCTTTTGATTCCTACTATCAGAAGACCTTTGAAAGAATAGATTATCTCAATTCTACAATATTTCGTGGAAATAAATATGTATGTAATATATATTTACGTTTCCTCAAGGAAGGATTTAGGATTTAGAATTTCTAATGCACGTTTATACACAGTTGTAAAAATATTGTATCCCCTTGATCCATTGTCATATTATACATGATTTGTTTGTTGTGATTTCTCAAGATTTTAAGAAACTTAATTAAACTCTTTTATTCTTACAATCTTTAATAGTGTATGGTTCATCTTCCAAAAAGGTTAGGAGCGAAATGTAT
Source organism: Ocimum tenuiflorum (assembly GCA_001278415.1). Lineage (NCBI taxonomy): Eukaryota > Viridiplantae > Streptophyta > Magnoliopsida > Lamiales > Lamiaceae > Ocimum > Ocimum tenuiflorum. The sequence continues at coordinate 3,085 of AYJT01106422.1, forward strand.
CATGACTCAATCAACTTTCGGAGCATGTGCTCCCTTAGCTCATACTCTAGGAACACCAAGCCTGACACTCCCAAAGTTATGCATGCAATAAGACACGACAATTCAATTGACTTACAGAGCATATGCTCGAAATTCGATCAACTCGACTCTATGCCATCGCCTCGTCTTGCCCTAACATGTAGCGCACACTTAGGGTTTAATCCCAGGTTGCATCGATGCCGACACCCTCTGCCTCCTCTAGCACTGTGCAACCACTCTCCTGTGTCTTCTCTCTTTGTCTCGTTCTTCATCTCACAGACACCGAAAAATACACATTTGAACCTTATTAGGAATGAGATTACGTTAAGCCATGGAGAATTTGGTTCTCCACTAAGCTCCGATAGAAGAGCACATTTCATCGTGATTCAATCAATAACTACTCTATTATGGTAACATGATACACCCATCCTAGCTAACAGACCACCAGGTGCTACATCATAGGCACATTGGGAGCGTAGATAAATACAACCATAAACCTATAAAATGACGGAAGTGGAATGCCAATCCTCGAGAACACGTACCAATATGACAAGCAATCAAGATAAACTACTTATTGATTATACTGCAGCATATACCAACAACTCATCCTGATATCTTCTCGATTGTAACAATCAATCACTGTTTTACATCTTGTAAGTTTAATCCAATCATATGATCATCTATGATTTACAACATACCATATGATCTACTATATAAACCTAATATGCAACATATGAACAATCCAGATTGGAGCAAAATCAACATTGTATATAAGTATGAAAGTTTGCTTCCAGTGTAAAAAAGTAACTCTCCTCTAGGTTTGTTGGATCTTATGTCATCAATGTAAGGGTGTCCATCCATCTAACATAGGAAGCCACACTCTCACATCTATTGATTTTATGTACATCTTCGTACTTTGCTTCCATAGCGAATAGTTGTTGACACCATTTCAAGAATTGATGGTCCACATGCAGATATTGACAAATCCATAGTAACAAACTTGCACTCTGGGAACTTTTACTCGATAAATCAAGTATCGACCTCATTACTTGGTCAAATTTAATGTTCCACTGCCTTGGTGATTGTTTTAAACTATATAGTGATTTTTTGAGCAAACACACATAATCAGGTGGCTTAGGGTCCACAAAGCTCTTAGGTTGTTTTATATAAATGACTTTATCAATATCACCATACAAAAATGCAGTTGTAACATCCATTTGTTTTAGTTCCTAATCAAATTGTGCAACTAATGCAAACATGATCCTAATAACATACTTAACCACAAGAGAAAACATTTCATTATAGTCTATGTCTTCCTTTTGTGTAAAACCTTTTGCAACTAGTCTTCCTTTATACCTAAGTGAATTTCCTTCATTTTTCAACTTAAAGATTCATTTGCAATCAATAACAAACATATTAGGAGTCCTTTTAACTAATATCCAGGTCAAAATTTGCATGCAAGGATCTCATTTCACTAAGCATTGCATCATACCATTTATTAAAGTGCTCAGATTTCAGAGCTTCTTGATATGATAGAGGTTCATTTCCTTCAGCAGGTTTAAACACAAATAAGGCCAGCTCCAAGTCACCATATTTTTTATTAATCACATGAGGTCTTCTAGCTCTATCCCTAGCTAGTTGACACTCATTCAAATCCTCATTATCATTATGAAAATCATTATTTACTCCTTCCCTCTGTTTTTCATAATGATTATGATCATCGTTATCAGCAAGATCAGATTGATTTTGAGGCTGCTCCACCTCAAACTGAGCATTATCAGACACAGATGACTTAGGCGCATACATATTAGGTTGGTCAGACACATAACATGGAAATTTAGATTCATTATAAGTAACATCTTTACTAATTATTACTTTAAAATCTAAATCAAAATAGTTCCATAGTCTACAAAAAAAAAAGAGATATTGACAATTCATGATTGGGTCCCACACATGATAGAAAGCGAGTAAATTGCATATTCGGTCCCGTATGACAGAATCTCGTTCATTTTGGTACCAATAGTTGCACTTTTGGTCCCAAATTTTAAAACATTTACAACTTTGGTTCCAAACTTTAAAAACGTTGCAATTTTTGTCTCAAACTTGAAAAAAAATTGCAACTTTAGTCCCAAACTTGATTGGCCACTAGCGTTCGTTAGTGAGGAAGAATATACTAGCAAAATGACGGGAAAAGAGGTCAAAATTTCTCAAAAGAAGACCAAAAATCAAATCTCATCTATAGATCTCAATTCTCTTTCTAATAAATTCTCGTTCCATAATCCCTAAATTGAGCAAATTCACAATAGCTCAGTCATCCATGCATAGATGTCACGCTAGAAGGATTTTGTCACATGTAGGTCACAGTAAATTCTTTACCTCTCTCTCACTAGTCTCACACACTCAACTCGACAAGGATTGTCTAATATAGATATTCTTTTACAAAATGTTGTTCTTCATATTTATGTTATGTGAAGGTTGGTCTATGTGAAAAATATGATAGTGCAAAGTTTATTTTCCTTTTTTTTATTAATTTAATCTCTTTATTTTTAGCAATTTTTGTTACTTTTATCCCCTAATTTAGAATATGTTTATTCACCACTTTTCCTTAAATTTTAATTGCATTAACTGTTCGCAATAATATATTTTTCGATTCATAGATTTGACCTTTTTTATTTTTATAAAATACTTTTGTCATCGATTTTATTTTAAATAAAATAGGAAGTATGATTTCCAAATGCAAATTTAGCTTGTATTTTACATAAATATTTCTAGTGAACTATTATTTGCATCTTTACTATAAATAGAGAATGATATGATTTATCTCTTCTATTTCATAGTTTTAAAAGAAATTATTTATCTCTTAATACATATTAATAGATATAAAGAATGACAACGTACAAGAAAGAGAGAAGAAATTAGTCGAGCATAAAAAAGAGAATGAGATTGAACAACAAAAAGATGATGAACTTGTGCAAGAGCATGATGAAGAAAATGAAAGCTGTGACACTGAATATGGTGATTTTGTACAGTTTGGGTCTAAAATTGCAAGTTTTCTCAAATTTGAGACCGAAGTTGCAAATCTTTTAATGTTTGGGATTAAAGTTGCAAATTTTTAAAGTTTGGGACCAAAATTGCAAATTTTTTAAAGTTTGGGACTAAAAGTACAACTATTGGGACCAAAATAAAATGGAACCATGTCCTACGGGACCGAAAATGCAATTTACTCACGGAAAAGCGATATAATGGCCGTCTCCACAAGCAAAAACTACGTTTATACATAACAACATCACTTTCAAAGAAACAAATTTTATTGTAATTATGTGGTTAAATTACGTTGTTGTGGACATTGTTCTCCGAGGGTCTATTCTAGCTTAGTATAGGTATTTCCTTCATGCACCGAAAAGAAAAAAAAAAAGGAAAAAGAAGCAAATCTTATTATAAAGTTAATGCCAGAAGATCGAATGCGAGCCTTGATTCAATGTGCAGTCTTAATCCCTTGTTACAAAATGGTATTACACATTGTGTTACATTACTTAGATTATTGACAAGTGTATAAATCAATGGAGATAAATCACATCCCTTATAAAGAAAGATTCCACTATAAATAATCTTCCTTGATTTGAATCCAAGCAATGTAACACAATATATAACACGATTGTGTAATAGGGGATCCGGAGTGGCCACGACAACTGAAAGCCATTACAATTCTAGATTTGCAGTTTCGGCAATAATAATAATAATATATAAAAAAAGTGTGTGGTTTAGTGCACAACCAAACTCTTCGAAGGGGTATACTTGGTCAAATTTGAAAAATAGTAATATTTTCTTCATGCTAAATATTTGAAATTGAAGAGAAGTAATCACTAGACACTCTTGGAAGAAGAAAAAAGAAAAAAATGGAAGAGACGCCATTGTTAGAGCTCACGAGAAGAATTGCAGAAGAAAGAAAACATTAGTTTGGGGAAGAAGATGAATATGGGTCCCACAAATAGTGGGTGTGGGACCATTTTTTTCTTAATATACGAATAAAATGACGTGTAATAAATGGGTTTTTTCTCAAGAGTTTTCAAGGAAATAATAGTGTTCGAAATATAATAAGATTTTGTTTTTATATTTTTTTTCTTTAAAATACATAGAATTTGATTTATTAAAGTTCATATTTTCCATTTGACAATTCTTTCTCCAAAATTTAATATTCCAGTATTCTCCTCTTTTCGAATTCAATTTAGGTTAGTTTAATATGCTATTGTTTAACTCTTGTTAAATATATGCTATTTATAAATTATTATATAACTTTTGGTTATTTAGGTTTAATTTATTTTATTTTCATTTGAATTCAAACTATAGTTTATGTAATTAATATTTTATATATCGAGTGTGAATGTGATCATGAAAATTCAATTAGGCATTCTTGATATTTTAACTTGAATTAATTTGTTCAATGTAAATGCTTACTTTCAATATAATTAAATTATTTTTTAATATGCATAAGCTATTAAAAGTTACTTTTATTGCATATTATTTCAAAATTGTTCACCAAGGTACTTATTATTACATAATGATATACAATTTAAATTGCATATTAAGTAGATGACACTTTTGATGTCTTTCAACTAAAAATTTATATATAAAATCATACTTGTTAACGCACAAATATATTTCACTATAGACCAGTAGCATTTAATGTTAGAATTTATAACATTCTTCTATCTCAATTATTATAGAAGCAAAGTTTTGACTATAATATATAAATAATGTATCCTTTCTTGGAAAAAAAAGTATGGTTCTGCCACTGCTCCATCGCATCGTCATTGTCACTTGTTGCCTATTGACTTATTGACCCGATCCCACGATGTTTAAACTCTGGGTCCGTCCTTGAACCCACATGTTTAGAAATACATATATGGTTAAGTACGATGGTACTCAGTAAACATTGTGCTGAAAACATACATATATAGATTTGATATATCATGGCATTCACCATAATGACAAGGGTTTTAATGTAAAAGAAACATTATGCAACAAAAGAATTTTAGAGAGTGTGCAAACAATTTACCACTATAACACCATTTAGAAAGTTTGCATCTATGTTATGAGAACCAAGAAGGATGTCTCCTTCTCTGGCCACGATGTTCGATGCAATAGGAATGGATCCTCACTGATCCTCATATGGAGAGCACTTCCTTAGTGTCAGTTTTACCATAAAGATCCAAATTCATATCTATTAGTTTAACTCATGCTCAAAAACTTAAGGGTTTCTAGTCATATCAAACTTAGATCTGATACTTCTGTTACCAGTGATCAATCATATAACATATAACATTCAAAAAAGCATTATCTGAGACAATCATTTCACAAACAAAACATGTTTCTATATTTCATTTTGTTAAAATGGAGCCCTAGATTCGAACTCACAATTTAGTTTTATAGTGCGAAATCACACCATGATTCTTGTAAAACAAGTAGTTCAATGCTTGTAAGTGATTATTGGTTTCGTTCCGTCAAACATGAAACAATGTACCAACATTCATCACTTAATAGATCTTATTTGTTTAATTACACCAGATTGAGGTTACTTACACCAGTTTGAGGTTATTGTTCATGTATCACGTAAATAGGGGTACTGATTGGAGAGTCGAGTACCCAATTTGTGGAATTAAGCCTTGCCAAGGATGGTCGAGCTCAGTGTTAAAAGTCTTGCCACGTATGCTTCAATTGAATTTGAGGTTCCTTAGCACGTTTACAAATTTTCTTAATATGTCTGCTAATTCGGCCCGATGTCCAACATCTATAACGAAATTTTGAATTTCGTATAACAGTTTACTTGTGAAAATCTTTGTCTTTAGATGATTAATTTGAAATATGTGAAAAATGCAAAATTTTAAAATTTTGAGGTATAATGACGAAGGTTTATGTGTACAAATCGTAAGTGTCAAGTGGTACTAGTCAATATAAAATAGGTCAAATGGGTCCAAATGGGGTTTGCAATTCGGTTGAATGGAAAATTATAGGCCTTCAAGAAACATCCTGCCATTTCGGTTGAATTGGTTTCAAGTTACCATTTTTTCATATAATTCAATTAGGTCAAATTGATTGACCAATTCGGTCGAATTGGTTTATATTAAAAGACAGAAATTATAGTTTCCATTGATTTTTCGATCATTTTTAGGGATACACTCAACTTCATTCAAAACCCGACATGTAAACAAGTATAACATCACATGCATATCACATTTAAACAAGATTTGAACACTAAATCATCAAAGATCATCAATATCAAAGCGTAATTATAATGTCCAGAGGAATGACGCCTGTAACGCATAGGAACGCATGTAGAACTTATTCTGATGAATTGTGGAATATCACTATACGAGAAATGTCAGGAGGGTATCAAGTAATAAGGCTGGCCAACTTAAAAGATAACAACTGTTTGCGTGCTAGGCAGCTCTATGAGCCCATGGCAGGGCGAAAACAATCCATTTTCTTAAAAAACCTCAAAGAAGCACAAGATGACATGCGTTGAAGCGGGTAAAACTAGACTCAAAATCTAAGTTCGTGACATTTGTCTCTCAAACAAAGGAAGCACCAAGTATGAGAAATTCGACGCACCCACTAATAATATCTCATCTACTGAACTGAATTAACTTAAAAAGGGTTTTAAAACCAAAATTAAATGTTGGGCTGAAATGGGCCGGTAGCTTAAATCCGCTGGATATATGTGATGGGCCTATGAAAAAATAGAATAAAATAATCTATTCCACTTAAGTTTGGTTTTATACTTTTATTGTAGGCCTCGTTTTATTTAATATAACTATCGTTATTAATTTAAATATTTTTAATATACAATTATATTCCCATAAGCACGGTTGCAAGCGCTCCGCGGTCGCCGGCCGTCCCGAAAACCCCCAAGTCGTTGTATTAATCGGTGGAGAGGGAAATAGTGT
>AYJT01106430.1:0-14227 GCA_001278415.1 Ocimum tenuiflorum
GGCGAGCTTTTTTGCGCCGATCATCGGTACTCCGATCGGCACGACTGCAGCTTCGATTACAAATCCGCCGGCCGGGAAGCCATCGCGAGGGATAATCCTGTTGTCAAAGCCGCAAAAATTATTAAGATCTGAACTCGAAAAAAGAGGGAAAAAAAAAAGAAATTATCACCCAAACTGAATTACGACTGGCGGTTAATCAAAATCCCTGTATGTTATCTCTTCTGGGGGGGAATAGGCCGGAAGAACTGGGGCGAGAGGATGGAAAATTTGAAGCTATCTATATTTTCTTGCTTTTTTATTGGAAAAAGAATTAGAAAATAGAATTGATGTCAAAAATCATGAAATTTCTCTCGTTTGATCATCTATACCGTCCATTTTCTGATGAATTTTTATAATTATGTTATACCGATTAATTTATTTTGAATAGAAATGTCAATTTTCAGAAAGTTCAAGGATAGTGAGATTTTATAACATACACACTACCAGAAATATTGTGGGCCCAATAGATAATAATGAACACAAGTGGACATGAACTTGATGTGAAATTTTTGCTTAACGTGTGTTTTATTTTCAATTTCTTTACAAAAAATTCAAAAACGAAATGGGATGCAGTGATATTAAAAATAGTCCGTGCTTTAGATATATTTAGTTAAAATTTTTATGTGATTTGATGTCTTTTTAGATTTATTTCTAAAGTGACTTGACGGGATCAACTTGCATAAAGTATGTCAGTCATTTTATAATCATAATCAAAATGTTCCAACTAAATATCTTTGTGAAAATGTTGCGATCATTTTTATATTGAAAATAAAGTCTTAGTAAATTGAAGTAGAAATTTTGATATGCCGAAATTTAATGCAAATGGACGTTGGTCAAGTATTATTTGAACTTCTCAAAACCATTGTTTTTATTTTCTATTTTTCTACTAATTTATCATAAAGAAATATTATATGGAGCCTTGGTTATAACATGTAGCACGGCATTCGCGGAACAACTTCCTATTATATAAGTTTTTATGTTTTATAAAATCCACTTTTTATAGACTTGAAGTTCATTTTTAATTTTCAAGAAAAAGAAATACGGGATCCTCCCACACGAAAATAAACTAAAACCTTCTCCTGAGAAAACAGATAATCTCATATAAATATTTGATTTCGATTCTTACTTACGACGGGCTCGACTTATCTTTGCCTTTTTCTTCTTCTTTGCAGATAACAACTTTGTAAAAATGAAATTGCATTCCTACAATCAGAAACACGAAAATTGATCAGAGGAACATTTCATACTTTCACCCACCCTATCTTGTCAGAACTAGAGCTAGAAATTTCAGTTACCAGAAACAAACTCACAATCACATCCCTATGAAAACATTGTGAGGCTTGCTCTTCCTATTGGAAAGTCCGATGGAGAAGATCAAGCAATACGACTCCATCGTCGGAGGTCTGACCACTTTTCCAGACTCTAAAGCCGGAATGGAAGTAATTGGCATCACTCCATCTCTTCATCAGAATGAGTGGGAAGGGACCTTGAGTTTTCCCCTGGGGATCCATGTAGTGCCACACAGCCTCGTTTGGGTTTTCGCCAGCATTCCTGTCCTCGGCCTCGTCTTCCTCTGTGTCATCGTCACTCAATTCGATCACTGTGGGCGGTTGCTCTGGCTTTGCGGCAGCCTGCTGAGTTTGTGTGTCATGGATCGTCTGAGCTGTGCTGGGTTGTTCTGATTCTCCCAACTGCATCTCTGTAATGCTTTCATCGCAGGTCAGGTTGGGGAGCAGCGTAACCTCTTGTTCGGCAACATCATCGCCTGATGGACCACATACACAATAATGTGCAGATGTTAGTGGCAACTCTATAGGTAACAAGGGAGGAACGAAAGACAACTGTGGACAGATATCAAGCAAACCAGAAAGAATATCAAAGGAGGTATCTGAAAGTGGCTAGGGATACATATCAACTAGGTTAATGCTATAAACTTACAAATATTGGAGTGGATGACACAAGGACGAATTTGGCATGTAATTCTTTATTCTATATTCCCATTATAAGACATGATGATTGGTTAAAGAATTCAATTATGTGGAAAATGATAACTAGTGGGTTTACCTTGTGGAATCTTGAGATGGACATGGACAACACCATCAGTGCCTTCACTCTCAACTTTGACAGCATGTGAGTCACTCGAAATAAATTTAGGTGAAGTACTGACCTCTCCACACCCTGGAAATTGATTCAAAAAATGAAGTTGGAACGGTTATACTCTTTTTGCTAATAAAGCCTCGGAAATTAAATTAAAAAACAAAATAGATTAGAGACTGGGAGAGGGACGAACACGCAACCCCCTCAAGACTTTATAACGCAAAAGACTAAAACTTAGGTTAGATATCTATGAAGGATAATTTCACAAGATTAACATAATTAGCGACACCTCTATCATCTAAAGTGTGTGTAATATTATTTATGTCAGAGCAACAATATGCATTTTAATTTCAAGGAAAATGTATGATTTTTAATAAATGCATCCATTATGGTTTAAGCCATTCAGTCAAGAAAACAGGTTCAACCATGGAAACCGAAAGGAAAATGATGCCATCAATATTCTAGTCAGATTTTAAGCAAGTGGGGGGTGTTTCACTGAGGCGCGACGACTACAATTACATGTTAACGATGATTGGCTAAAGAAATGTTCAGAATATATTGGTTGTTCAATTTTAATAATCAGATCCACTCTATGGTGAGCAAAATCATATGTATAACAACATATAATATCACATGCAAACGAGGCATGAAACTTAGAATATCATAGTATAAGTAATGATTCATGTGATCTTGTGGATATATCAACCAGAGATTACAAATAAGATGGTGCACCTGAAGCATCTGTGCTGGAAACATCTGAACTCCCCCTAAGAATTGATTTCGGAGAGCAAGCACTTATTTCCAAATTTTCAGAAGCAACGGCTACCGAAACTTCAGGCTCTAGTTCTTCAGCTATCACTTCTGGAAGCTTAAGCAATAACTTCTCTTGTTCAGATGGTTTCTGGAGCATCTTCCTTCTTTCTAGGTAATCAAACTTTGTAAATTACGGAGGTTAAGAAAACAATGCTGATCAACAAAGGACAGTAAATGGATAACAAATTGGCCAAAAAAAGGAACAAGATGAAATCTGAGATGGCCAAAAAACTGCATTGCCCAACTTGAAACAAGAACCCACTTTTCCAAAAATCTTCAGGCGGACATAGCATTTCTGGAATATGCAATTTCATAGTTTCATTAACACAGCATCTCAAATTTGTCCAGTGTTATTTAGGTAAAAATTTGTGTTGGGAAAAAGAAAACTGGCCTAGCAATGTTCCACCAGATAGAAGAAGGGGGAGGGGGTATAAATAGATTTACTGGAGCAACTTTTAACATCATAGGAAAGATACAGATGCAGTAGAGTTTCTGTTGATTACCAATACTAATACTATGACATCCAAATTTGACCGAGATTCTATATACAAATGCTAAATGTAACGTTAGCAAGAGAATGTAAACTTTAAGTTGAGTAGAAAATAAAAAATTGGGAAATGGACGCATATCAAAGGATATTCTCTTTGCCACCCTTTTTCATTGGCATGTTCAGCACGCTTTTGCAACAGAGAAATTTCTTTGGCAATCCACTGTAGCCAAAATAAAAGAGGATCATATGAAACATTGAGAAATGAAATAAGTATCAGGCCAAGGTGTCTTCATAAATTTAAGAATTGAAAGCCAGATGGTATGATGGCAGTAATATGCATAATGTGAGGATACTATCACAATAATGGTTCAAGAAATACTTTATGATTGATCTTTAAGATAATACATTCATCGAGGGTTAAAACCATACATCAAAACATTAAGTTATCCCTAGATCTGTCTTCAGTAACACGCAACAAATCACATTATGCATAGTGAATGGGGGACGCGCAAGGTAAAGAATGAGCTCTAATACAGAATGACTGAATAGGAAATGCATATGAAGACTAGTTTTAATCCTACCTCGTGGAAACTAAATAAACACGTGAATGGTTAGAGACACCACTAGATAATAGAATGGTGCCATGCATGTAGAGAACAACAGCCATAAATACATTCAACATCTGATAAAAATGCTCATGGCATGTGGTCTCTATCACTTCTATCAAAGTGAAGAGAATGAAACATCTTCATTCAAATCACTGAATTTTTGTTTTCTGCTAATACTACATTAGACAACAGTGGGCAGCAACTGAAAGAGGACAATAAGCTCAAACACAAGACAGAAGAAAAGAAAAGAAATCGAACTTACATTAGTTGTTATATCAACATGCAATACGGTGGCCTTCAATTGAAGCTCATTCTGCAATTATGTAGGTGCATACTTAATTTGAATATTGATACAAGATAACAGGTAGAGACAAGAGAGATCACAACATAATATTATTCATGACATAATGGAGACAGTGAAAAATGAATAACTGTCTGAAGTAAAAGGTTGCTGGCAATAAAAAGTAGTACAACTGAACCCTTCAGTTAAAAATGCCAAAGCTGAAAAAGATGGGCAAACAAGAGACTCATTTATAGACAAGATTCTCACGACGGTAAGTCTGTTAAGCAAGCCCGATTTAATCCTGTCACGAACATCCTCAACTTCTTCCTGCAAAACAAGAAATAAGGGTGAGATGGCAACCCAGAAATGACAAAGTGGACATGATGAAAATTCATGGGATAATTTTCGTGAAAAAGTTAATACATGAACTCATAGTAGTAAAGTGAGAGCAATATATGATATCTTGACTTTTTTTTCAAAAATAATAAGCCAGTCAATGGTCAACAGATAAATTCCTTTTGGAGGTGAAACATAATAAGGGTGGTAATAGAAATTATCACCTTTCAGAACAGTAAGTTGCTTCCCAGGTTAATCAACAAATAATGAATGCCGTACAGGCATGGCTATGTTACCTAACGGCATCAGTGCTACAACTACTACTCCAGCCTTTCCTACGCATCATCCTTGAATGGTTCGGTGTTTAATTAAAAAATTACCTCAGAAAAGTTATCATCTGACAGCATGCAAATTGGAACATCCTTAAAGAAATTTGCAACTCTTAGGTGGATTTGGCTATCAGCATTCCCAGCAACAGAAACTCTCTCCATACCTGTGAGCTAACAATGTTAGAGAAGTAACCAACAACAATAAACATAAAATGCACTACATATACATGGAAGCAAAGGAACATGAGATTGCATAGCCAGCGTGATGGGGAAATGACTGAAAACAATCGGTCATTTCATAAGGGATGACCAGCCGGAGAAATTAGAATGCACGAGCATAGGAATCAAAGGTTCAAAAAATCATTCTGGAATTTAAATTCTTTCCGAAAAAAGATTGATGTCTCCGATGGGACTTGCGAGTAATAACACGTGTCGCGACAATGGTTTTTTTGGCAACTTAGCTTTTGAAGAAACCACAAGGCACTAGAACACGCGCAACGTGATAACAAGGAGCCGAGCAACTATACTGAATAAAACAGAAAGTCAACCAAGATTTTCCAGGAAAATAGTTTCAACAGTCTAACAATAAAATGTAAATCAATAAGGGTTAGATAATAGTCTAACAATCATAGATCACTAGCTATTGAAGAAACCACAAGGCACTAGAACACGCGCAACGCGATAACAAGGAGCCGAGCAACTATACTGAATAAAACAGAAAGTCAACTAAGATTTTCCAGGAAAATAGCTTCAACAGTCTAACAATAAAATGTAAATCAATAAGGGTTAGATAATAGTCTAACAATCTTAGATCACTAGCAGGGTTTAAAGTATTGAAATGTAAATCATATACATCTACTCACCTGTGACTTGTTGAAGCTGGAAGCGATTCTTCTGATAAATGTCATTAGGGTCGGATTTTATCCTAACAAAGCTCCCCACTACTTTAACCTCAAAACTTTCAGGAAACTTGAGAAGCTCCTGAACTACACTTCTCTTCAAATAAAAAAGCTTAATATTTTCAGGAATAATAGCAGCAAAGCAGCTTTTAGGAGTCTTGCCGCCCTTCTTCACTTGACCAGGATAATCTTTCACCTCCAAAGAACTCTTCCCAACATAATCTTCATCGGAGCTATCCAGAGAATCATCATCAGAATCTTCTTCATGGTTTTCAGCGAAGTGCTCTTCCAGCATATCATACACTTTTATCCGCGGCACAGATTTCTTCCCAAAGAGTGCGTAAAGTCTCTCATCGCAAGTGACTTTCTTCTTCTTCTCTGCACTGGTAAGACCTTTATCATTTATGTACTTGCTAATGAATGTTGCCACCTCCTGCCGTGAGTGCTTTTCCGTTGTATCCTGACCAATTGCTTCGAGAAATTCAATTAAAGGCCTAGAACCCCATCCAACAAACTCGATCCTTCTTTTCCCAACTCTTCTCTTCCTTTTCTTACATACAGACGCCGGTACACTAAATTCCTCTACCCAAAAGTCGTCTTTCATATTGTTGCAACAGCTTAATTATACATATAAAAAAAAACCTTCTGTGGCAATTGGCATGCAAAAAAAAGAAGACTTCATCACATAATCAGCGAAAAAAATCTAACAACGCATTATAACTAAACATTTATCATACAAAACCATAAGACTTCAATTAAATGTATATGCACTTTACCAAATGGAGAACTGAAGAAATTCCTGAACCGGAGCGCCCAACCACAAAATAGATACCACCGAAACCTCCAAATTGAACCCCAAAACGAGGGGGAATTGATAAATCACAGCGAAAAACGAGCGCGCTTCATTCGGATGCGCGAAAGGGGGGAACTGTTAATTCAACCAAGGATGAAAAATTAGCCGAATTGGATCCGCAAAATAAGCTTCAGCTACTAATCAGAATCCGAGCGATGGCAGAAGACGGCAGCGGAATGCAGTTCTCCGGCGAAAACGAAAGCTGAAGACTGAAGTATTGCGTTACAAAAATTCAACGACCATAAGTTTTGGTGGTGTGGCAGAGCATGACTCGACTCTGCCGAGTGTAGCGCTATGGGGAATCTCTCACGCCCCTGCGTTTTGCATTCTTAATGTTTTTCCTTTTAACTCGAATTTGCTTCTTTTTTTTTTTTACCAAAACAAATATATATTTGAGGTTTTATGCATGTAGCCATTCAACTTGAGTTGATCAAATAATTCATTTTGTAAAAATATATTCGAATTTTTCATTTTTATATAATATAAATGTCGAATCCTTTTTTAAAGTTTAACGATCACTTATATTTTCATTGGGCAAAATTGCGTGTCTTTTAGTGGATGTTGTTTCATTATTCTCAATTGGTAATTGGGAAATAATCAATAATATTCTAAATTATGTTGTTTTCTAACCTATAATACAAAGTGTTCAAAATCTTCTATATGATGTCATTTTGTAAAATATTATACAAAGTGTTAAAATTTTGTAGAAATGTACAAATGTTTGAAATTATTTAAATATGAGATCACTTGTTTTCTTATGGTACTTAAGAGTTGACTCACCATTGTTGCATCTTCTCTTTTAGCCAACTTTAGCCTATAGTGGCTTTAAAATATTGACTTGGGAACCTGGTACCACAAAAGATAAATCATTCTATATCGAATAATTTTTATAGACTGTATATTTATACAAAATTTTGAATAATTTGTATTATATTTGATAAAATGAGTATACTTTAGAAAATTACTGAATATATTTTGTGGTTGATTTTAAATTAGAATTATTTGAATATGAGGTTGTGTCGGTATCAGTGATGGGAACAAAAATTAAATTGAGTAGCAGGTTGTATAAGTGGGGTGGAATAAATGAATATTATATTGAAAGGTTGGGTTGGTAGATAGCCTTACAAATCCAAACTGTAAGATATTTCAATAAGATTTGCAACTTTAAAAAACCTAACAATATTTTTTCATGTTAAAATAACATGGTTTCAAAAATAATGGATCTATGGGTATGCAGTTTTGTGGAGTCCTGCTAGAGAGGAGTAGTAGCCATGTTCGATATTGATCAAACTGGTGTGCTTCCCTGTCTCCACAATGCATCCACCTCTGAACACAGCAATTGTATCTGCACCCTTGATTGTGGATAGCCTATGTGCTACTACAACTGTGCTTCTGTTCACCGTCACTCTCTCAAGTGCCTCCTGCACTATCTTCTCCGACTCACCGTCCAACGCGCTTGTAGCCTCGTCTAGAAGCAGTATCTTTGGGGCCTTGATTATGGATCGAGCAATGGCGATGCGTTGCTTCTGACCTCCCGACAGCTGAATCCCTCTCTCCCCCACCATTGTATCATATCCCTGTTGTGATCATCACCATAGTTCTTAGAATGATGAATGCTAAATGACGTAAAAGGATTTCTTTGACCTGGTTCAGTCCACTGATGAATTCATGAGCATTTGCTGATTCTGCTGCAGCTATGATCTCTGCCTCAGTTGCAGTGCCTCCCTTGCCACAGGCTATGTTTGCTCGGATTGTGTCGTTGAACAACACCGGCTCTTGGCTCACCACCCCCATCTGCTGTCTCAACCATCTCAACTTGAGCTTGTGTATCTCAATCCCATCAAGTGTGATCTGACCGGAATCAGGATCGTAGAATCTCTGGAGCAACGAGATCACCGTTGATTTCCCACTCCCACTTTCTCCAACTAGAGCAACTACCTGAATGATTAGGCCAGCATCAAGTACTTTACAAGTAAAGGAGCTGTAATCAAACTTTGCAGGAGCTGCACTCATCTACTATATTGCTCATCTTTATCTTATTTTACTTCATTTTTTATGGTTGGAAATAGTACAAGTTATTTTCCCTCATTTATTATCTCAGAAGCTATCAATTATCCATTCAGAAAATACAAAAAATAGGCATTGAGGAGCAAAAATTGTAGTGACAAAATACGAGGGGGTGTCACCTTGCCACTGCTGATTGTCAATGAAACATCCTTCAGAATCTAAACTTCTGGCCTAGTTGGATAGGTGAAGTTGACATTTCTGAATTCAATTTCTCCATCAATGTTTTCCAGAGTGATGCCTGACTCATCACCAGGATCAATCTTGGATTTTCTATCAAGAATGGCAAACACCGAGGCAACTGCAGTTTTCGCCTCGCTTGAATCCGGAACCAAAGCACTGCACGAGGACACTGCAGTAGACATCATGGATAGAACAAAAAAGACCTGCATGATCATAAGCTTGTATATATGTTATTATTACAGCACTCCAAGAAACTGATGTTAAAAAAGTATATTCACGTACATGGAAGACGTGAGATGCTTTAGTTTCTCCATCCTCAACAAGGCGGGCGCCTGCATAGAATGAGACAGCATAGACCAGGTACATAAAGCATAATGATGAACCTAATCCAATTCCACCAACCAATCCTAGTTTCATCCTAGTTGCAGCTGGCCCTTCACATTTTTTCCTGTAAATCTCTACAAATTTTTCTTGAGCACAGAATGAGGCAACAGTTCTTATGTTACCAACAGCATCATTAACATCTTGACTTGCTCTCTCGTACGTCAACTGCACTAGCAACATATAGAAAATGATCAAACTTAGATCAATAAGCAGTTATGAATAATTTTTGAGTTTGGTACCTTTGCATCACGGTTGAACCCTCCAGTAGACTTTATTTGTATATAATTGTTGAGTCCTAATAAGGGAATCATTGCCAAAACAATAAGTGCCAACTGCCAACATGATCCAAAAGCTATAACCAACCCAACTACAATTGCGGAAGCTACATGAGCAAGCTGCGCCAGAGCATCCCCAACGAGAGCATGAATCATAGTTGCATCACTACAGAGCCTAGCACTAATCACACCACTTGAGTTATCATCCATATCAAACCATCCTACCTCCATGTTAACTATCTTCTTGAAGCACAAAACTCTAACACGCTGAATCAACTTATTCCCAGCCACGCCAAAAAACTGTGCTCTTGATGGATAGGCAATGAGTGACACTGCTCCAAGAGTAAGAAACATCAGAGCCCAAAATTTTGAGTCCATCCTTAGTTTATCGGGTGACTCGTAAAATGTTTTTATTGTGTTAGAAATTAGGAAGCCCATAACAGGCAAAATTGCCCCAGTTATAATGGCAGATATAGCTCCTGCTATTAACACTGGTACCTCAGGCTTGTTCAGATGAGCAAGGCGATAGATCGAGACTTTTGGAAGGTCTTTTGATGGATTTTTGTCATCTACTGCTGTAACGGAAAAACTCAATGATAGAGGCCGACTACTAGAACTTCCAACACCCGATGACCCTGACTTGAAGAACGTGTATATGACATTATTACATTAGACTCGCGGTCAGATTTTGTAATGCCTGCCCCGTGTTTGTCACCATTGTTTTGCTCAAAGACATTGTTTACATCTTGAGAGTATACAAGAGTAGAATACACCCCTTGAGGTTCCTTGAATAGCTCAGAATGCGTGCCTGAAAGGCGAAACTATTTCATGATTGGATACCAGGAATTTCACCAAAGAAGAAAAATTATACAAGCACAGAATAGATTTCTTACCTTTTTCAACAATTTTTCCTTGGTGAAGGACAGCAATCATATTAGCATTTCTAATGGTGCTTAGGCGATGTGCAACAACAACAGTAGTCCGATGCTTCATAATCTATTCCAGCGCCTCTTGTACAATCCTCTCACAATCTGCATCCAGTGCACTCGTTGCCTCATCAAGGAGCAAAATTCTTGGATCCTTTGTAATTGCTCTAGCTATGGCAACTCTTTGTTTTTGACCACCGGAAAGTTGAATGCCGCGCTCCCCTACCACGGTATCCATTCCCTGCATGAATATACAAGCTCTATGTAAATAGTGTATTCCTATAGTTCTGCAAGGCAAACAGATGATAAAGGAAAATAATGGTAAGTAATGCCTCAGGAAGTTTATCAATAAAATCTTTAGCATTTGCTAATTCTGCTGCTGCTCTAATTTCGTCTGTAGTTGCTCCATATTTGCCATAAGCAATATTATCCATGATGCTGGCAGTGAAGAGCACAGGTTCTTGGCTAACCAGACCTATTTTGGACCTAATCCACTTAAGCTGGCATTCTTTGAGGTTAAGTCCATCAATTAATACTTCACCAGCAAGTGGATCATAAAACCGCTCAATTAAGCTAATTACAGTAGACTTCCCACTTCCACTCTGCCCAACCAAAGCAGCAACAGTGCCATTGGGAATGACCAAAGAAAAGGCATAAAAAATTCGCTCGTTTGGTCTTGTCGGGTAGCTGAAAGAGACTTCTTTCAATTCTATGTCTCCGCGAATGTCGCTCAAAATCTTTCCTCTTGTATCATATGCATCAATGGTTGGTTTTCTGTTTATCGTCTGAAATATCTTGACTGCCGCTGCCTGCCCCGCAGCAAGTGCAGCTATGGGAGGTGATGCTTGACCAAGAGAACTGAAAATTGAAAAAATTCCCAAATAGTAAGAAATATTTGGTAGAACTACTTATTTAAAAAAAAATTAAAGTATCATGATTATTTTTCCTTACATAGAACCCACTATGACTGCAAGGGTTACAGTGAACGCCTCTGCTGCCGTGTAATTTTCGTGCAAGATCATTTTGGCACCAACCCAAAGTGCCAAAGCATGAGTACATAAAGTGGCAAACATGAGTAATCCAAGCCCTGACCCATCACTCAAAGCTGCAACCATGTCAGATTTCTAAGAGCTAGCAAGAAACTTGTTGTAGTTAGCCACAGCTTGCTTCTCCCCTGTAAATGATGCAAGCTAAGCAGAGTCAAAAGCATTATGTTCACATCAGCACGTTTAGAAGTCAAGTAATTCTATAGATATGGCATGTGCTATTGGTTACTCACAGTTCTAATACATTCAATATTTTGTTGTACAACATTTGCAGCATCTGCATATGCTTTTTGTTTGTTGGAATCTATCTTGAATCTGAGGAAGTAGATAGCGGCAGCTGACATGAAAAAGAAAGGAATAGCTGATAACATGATTACAGCAAGAAGCCACCCTTTTACAAAGGCAACCGCTAAACCACCTACGAATGCTGCCGTCACCTGGACCAGCTTCCCCACCTAATCACCACAAAGATTATCAAGGCAATGCAGTAATAATAAACATCAAGATACAAGGAAAAACGTAGAATCACCTTATCACCAATGGCATCTTGAATAAGAATAGTGTCACTAGACATCCTCCCAATAACTTCTCCAGTGCTTACTTCCCTATCAAAGTAAGCAATATATTGCCTCAGTATGGCCTTCAGATATAGGCTTCTAATTCGAGCAGACTGCCTCTCCCCAGTGATCATCCAACAATAAACCTCTGAAAAAATTAAAGTTTCTCAAGTGTTTGCAGTAGAGAACCAAAGTTACTACCAATATTCATCACTCACCGAGAAAAGCTGCCGCTCCACAACCGAGAGCCAAGTACACAAATTCAAGCGGAACCTACATTTCGTGATTATAAATTCAGCGATATATATATATATATATATACATGTTGATGAAATCATGTTTACACACCTTAGATGAAATCGATACGATGCCGTTCATATGGGATGTCGCAAAAGCATCTATTATATCCCCGAAAATCAGAGCCGTGAGAGGCTTGGACAAACCATTGCCGACGGCCCCAATTGTGCCGACCGCCATCAGAATCTTATCCATAAAATCAGCAGACGAATAGCGTGGCCTTGGTCTTCCTATCCTCTGCTTCTAGTTCGAATTCATTCCTTTTTGCATTGCCCACATTTGCCATCACAATGCAAACACTGATACAAGTTCAAATTCTGATAGATGCACCAAATAAGCTTGATTAGCAAATAGCAACACAAGATGCATGGTATAATATCAATGCATTACATCATTATTTTACTCAACCCGAAAACATGTATCAAAGTCACCAAAGCTGGACTGTGATAATCCATAAACAGCAGATATTGTGCCGTGCCTAAAATCATCATAAATTTCATTTGCGCTGGAATCAACAAACAATAATAACCTGTAAAATGAGGTGGTCTTTGTTTCCACGTCACTTCCATGTATGAGAAGCTCAATTTTATGATTTCAAAATCAACTCAAAAAAATATCAACTTTCGTGTGTTCATCGTCACCCTTCCGTTTGGTCAAATTCATTTACATTCTTTATTTTTTTTTACTACAAAAATCGAATAATATATATTCATAATATGTGTAACATTCGTTTATTTTTAATTACTATTACTAGTTATATAGCCATAATTTTTAGTTTTATTTTTTGATGTTGAATTGATTATGTTTTTTATGATTCATTTTGCAATATTTTATTCTATATACTTATTAGAACTTGGATATGAGTAGAGATTTTGATCTTTATTTTAAGGAATATTATCAATATTAAACATGAAAGATGGTTTAATTCTCAAAATAGGACTGAATTATGTTCTGAATTGAGAATTTGATAATTTTTTTGAGTCTTGCTTATTTCTGAGACACGCTATAAGCTGTTGTATTGTATCATCCGGTCATTCTTAAAAACTCGTGTATAAAAACTTTCAAAAAGGAAAGATATAAGTTCAATCTCCACTCTCCTCTCCCCAACTAAAAATCTCTCGTCGTCGACCACTCCATGGCATCGCGCTCGCCTTCCCCAGTCGTTGAATGAGAGCCAACCATCAGCATTAAAAATTAATAAAAATTCAAATAATCAAATAATTGTACTCAAGCCAAATGAAAGCACCAAAAATATTTTTACTCGACGTATAAAAGAAAAAGGAAAGAATTCGCGTTGATGATTGAAGAATGACGGGCATATTTGCTCTGCAAGCATGTTTTGCCTATCAAATTGAATTGAACCTTTTATTCATTCAACTTTATATTGCAAATACAAATGAATAACGGATGTAGAAAGAACTTTTATTTCTTCAACCTATAATAAAAAGAGAAACGATGCATGGTAAATCTTTTAAACTAATAGGTTTTATGCATATCGATCAGGCATTCTTATTTGGTGAAATATATTGATTTTGTCGTAAAAGATAGGAATTAATATTAACCTACAATATATGCATTTAAGAGAGAGGGGGCGAAAAATCCTTACAACTTTCCAACTTCAGAGATTCTTCGTGGGAGGAGAACAAGGTGCAAGTTTAGCGATCAGTAAATGCGTTGCTCATATTAATATATGGAAGCTGCATGCGTTCATTATCATCATTTTTTTATTTTATAATTTGAAGCTCGGT
>AYJT01106434.1:0-13452 GCA_001278415.1 Ocimum tenuiflorum
ATATGCCATTCATTTACGGCGCCAAGAATGTTTATTTTGGAAATTCCCTTAGTTTTCATGCACTTTTCAGTTTTTATATGTACAATCAAATCATTGGACTTCATTTTATGGTAAGTGTAAACTTAATTTATACTTCATAGTGCTCCGTATTTCTATTATATTTATATGAGGTTTGATGTATAAATGTCCAATTTAATTTCTAGTTGATCACCAAGAAAATTCTATAAGTTAGTAGTGGTTTCTTCAGCTCTCTGAAATTGTTTCTTGAAATGTTTGGGTATGGAGCACTATATATGACATGGAAAACTAGAGTTGTATTATATGATCACCGTGTTAGTACTCTTTATTCTTTACTTGTTTCCTGCCAATCACAAAAATCAAATGTGTATCTGAGCTGAAATGTCTGCAGTTTTATAGTCTCGTTTATGAACAACGCCCCAGATGCAGAAAGGGACAGTGTAGCCGTGCAGGAGTTCCTTGGCAATATGGAAGCAGCGTTCAGGGCTCATTCCCTGTGGGCCAAATCTTCGGAGGAGGAGTTGGAGAGTGCTGGTGAAGTGAGTATCATTTTCTAACCATTACACTCGATATGTGTTTATTAGATTTCTTGTAGCACTGGGAATTTCTTTTCTATTATCTTCATGCTTTCAAGATTTTGTAGCTTTTGGTGACGGTGTTTGGCATTTATGAATTATGATGCACGGATAAGTTAATTTTGTAAACTATTTGCAGGTACTGTTGTTTCTCAGTTTTACCTACTTAAATTATTACCATGTTGAAGGAGTTGAATATGAGTTTGTTGTTTGTATAGAGTATATTGTTTTTGGACTTGTGTCAAATCATCTTTGCCAATATAGAGATGTCATTAAGATGGAATGGACTTCATTGTTTCTACCTTCAGTAAGCCTTTCAGATGTTATCACTCATCAGCTGAGGACCCTAATCTTCGAAGCACTTGTTATTTAATTGTAGGGACTGGAAAAGTATGTTATGACAAAGTTATTTACACGCGTGTATGCTTCAATTCCAGAAGATGTAAAACTTGATGAACAGCTCCATGAGAAGATGGCTTTAATTCAACAATTTATTCGGCCAGAAAATCTGGATATCAAGCTGACATTTCAGAACGAAAATGCATGGTTGGTGAGTGAATCACTGAGTTGTCTTTTTTTTTTTAAAATTTTTTTTGTTGTATTATTGCATGTGAATGCCGGTGCATGCTTCTCAAGTGCCTTCCTTGTATACTAGCCATAAATTGGTGCCCGCAGAGCTCTCTTACTGTTCGTGATCTGATTCATGTTATGAGATTGAGTGTCTTGCATTACTTAATCATAGATTGATAGAAGATTTTTTATGGTGTTCTTGTGGATGACTCTCTAATTGTGGATAAATTTGCTTTTTCTTTTGTATCTTCTATGGATGTGGATTTAACTGAGACAGTACCGGATGAGAATCAGTGAAGCTTTCTGGGTTTTAAGCATCATGCACAAATAGTGATTGCTTAGATGGTAAATGAATAAAAACTCTCTTCTTGTTGTGGGCTAAACATTTATCTCTCAGCAGCAAGTCGCAATATCTGTTTTTCTCTTGGCTTGCGAATTGGAACCTGAAGGTGGTTTCATTAGACTTCCTTTTTACGTCTAACTTCTCTATCAGTTTGATTTTTGTTTTGCACTTTGTTAAGGTAATCAGTGAGTGTTAGTCAATCATTTGTACTAGCTTATTCTTCATGCTGATCTTTGTGCACCTTATAAACAAATTGTTGTATGAACAAAGTTGTCAAGTGCTTGTATGATGTTTTACTCTCGTCTTTCCTATGTTGACTAAATGATTGGGATTATTTTATCTGCAAGACTGCATTCGCTATATAGAACCATTAAGAAACAGAAATATTAGGTTGGAAATAAGGTCTGACGTGACGAAGAAAGAAAAGTAATAGTATTATGGATCTCCTTGCTTTTAACTAGAGTGTGTTGGTAAAAAAATTAATCTGATTGGCAAACCTTACTTGTCTAAGTTCTTCACAAAGTCTAAATCCAGCTATTTACTTTTCTGACAGCTTGCCCAGAAGGAGCTGCAAAAGATTAACATGTACAAGGCACCAAGGGACAAACTTGTCTGCATTCTAAATTGCTGCAAAGTTATCAGCAATTTGTTGGTCAATGCCTCCCTTGCATCTAAAGAAGATCATCCAGGAGCTGATGAATTTCTCCCGGTTCTCATATACGTCACCATAAAGGTAATTATTGTTTCTTTACCCTTTCATGTTCTTCTTTTAAGATTGTTGCGGTTCAGTATGATTTTAAAAGAGCAACTACTTCAATATGTTACTAATAGAATAAATATCAAGTTTGCTTTCGTCTTCACTGAATCTTTTTCTGGTTTCTTGTTCAGGCGAACCCGCCTCAGTTACATTCCAACTTATCATATATACAACGGTTCAGACGACAAAGTCGTTTGGTAGCAGAATCAGCTTACTTCTTCACAAACATGCTTTCTGTAGAGTCTTTTATCACGAACATTGATGCCAAAGCCCTTTCAATGGAGGAATCTGAATACGAAAAGAACATGGAATCAGCAAAACAGCTGCTCTTTGGCCTCTCTGAGAGTTCAGAATCACACAGTCAGGTAGATCAGAATTTCGAACATCTTCCAAGGGAGGAATCCATGGAACCAAAACCAGCTTCGAGTTCTAGACGAGACCCCATCGAGTCATCCAAAACCAAATCAAGGTACGACGAACAATATGGAAACGACACATCCTCACTGCATAAGATCCCATCAATCTCAGACCTAGAAAATAGAGGAGCTAGCATGTTGTTGAAGGAAGATGAGTTAAGCCGCATCTTTCGGGACTTTCCATTCTTGTATTCACAGGCTGGTGATTTAACAATTGGTGATGTAGAAGATCTGCTAAGCAATTATAAGCAACTAGTGTTCAAGTATGTTTCCCTTGCTAAAGGATTAGGAGTAACAAATCCATCTCCTCCTCCTCCATTATCCAATGCCCGAGGCCAGAAATTAGAGCTGCCTGAAGCATCAAAGGAACCAGAAAATATATCAGAAACTCATGCAACAGATAATGCTCAAAATGATCTTCCTAGCGTTGCTAGTGATTCGCATGAACCGTCAGTTTCCGGGCTGGAAAATACGGAGTCGAAGGTGGTGGAGGAAACAGCCCTTCAAGGTGAGGAAGGAAGAGAAAATCAAGATCCTCAATAATGGATTCTGCAGTTGGTTCCAAGTTTTTGTTGTGAGAAGGTACTCTTCTTACAATTTCTCCCTTTCTTTTTTCCTTTTAATGTTTTTGCATAAATTAATAGCTGTGGTTATTTGTACAATTTGACAGGAACTTTGTGTACTAACATAATTATTATGCTTCTTTCTTCCTCAATCCACATCAACTCTTTTTTAATGATTTTGTTTCTTTATGTATATACTATTTAATAGGTTTGGCTACATGATAATCCAATATAGCACGATATTAATATGTTAGTGTTGAGTCTTATCAGTTCCGACCTTTATCATATCGACAAAGATAAAGACATGAGAGAATCTCGTATTGGATTCGGACCGGGGCTTGGATAATCCACATGGATCTGATACAGATAATCCATTAACAAAATTTATTAATCGATATTTTATATTGTGTTTAACATATCAGAATTTTTATTGAATCCTTATCATTGTACCAATCCGAAAAAGAATCATACAGTTATCGTGTTCGTGTTTGTACCTAACGGAGATATGCAATTGCTCTCAACGGATATACATTCGATTGTTCCTAGGATTAAAATGTATTCAATTATGAAGCTTCATAGCTATCTTATTTTATTTGCAGATTATATATTATTATAAGAGACTGCATGAATTTATTGTAAAAAGAAATAAAGAAAGAGGAATGTATTTCCATGATTGTTCCTATAAATAATTAATAATCTGCTTCACGTTTGCTTGTCTGCTTATTGGTTGGATAGTATTTTGAAAAGTAAAAACTTTATTATTCTGTATTTTTATTAGTCTGATAATACTCAAATTGAGATCTGACTACAGAAAAGAAACAATTCTCAGGTTGAATAAGTTAAGCAAGACAACTAGCAAACACATAAGCAAGACAACTAGCAAACACATTCCTTTTTCATCTCCAGCTACCAGATAAGCTATTTTTTCTCAACCACTTCAAAAATATTTGTAATTATTAAATTCTTGAGTTTTTTTTTTTTAATAATTTCAAAAGTTGTACATCTGTTTGTATGGAAATATAGAGTGGTTATATTATTTGGGTGTGCATGGATGCACTGCATGTTCCAAGGAAATAATATGATGTTGCTATTCTAAATGTGTCCAAGACAAAAATCTGGCATATATATTATATGTTAGGCCACCTTTTTCATGGGTTATGTTTTTCTTTTCTTCTTTTGTTTTGGTGACCATGTGCACAACTTCCACCCTACCAGTTCGGAAAATCGAATTCTCTGTTGTGAAATCGTGTTGGATCTTCTATTACAAATACAAATGAATGAGACGTGTGAAACGTTACATTCTTCGACTATGAGAGAAGTGCGAGGGTTAATGTGTTTATCGGCGACCGACAGAATTCACACGTGGAGTTATTAGGAATTTCACATGAGATTTATTTTTTGACCCATTTTTCTTGTGCTATTACGTACTAGGATCACGTGTTTGCATGTTTTGTTATATTGATGGTGCAATTTCATATGATGTAGGGTTTTTTTGTTTCCATTTATGTTGCGTTTGATTATTAATGGTGTTAAGCTGGAATTACTAAATAAAGTTGAAGCACATACTAAAATATAAATTTTATTTTATTTTTTTAAATTTTCAAGCAGTTGAATTCTTCGTTTTTCTGAGAGATTTTAGAGAAAAATTACATTGAAATTCAATGAAGTTGAGGGGGTGAGGAAACCGGATAAAAAATCGATTAAATCAAGGCAATACAGTCGACGCACACAAATTTATGTCTTGTCGCTTGGTTCTTGATTTTTAGATTTTTTTTTTTTTTTTAATCGTAATTTCCACCGCCGACAAGAATAACTAATTTTCTCGTTATGTTGCAGGTACTTCAAAAGGATTGGTTAGTTGGCTTCAAGATTCAACATTGTTGCATGTATAATACATGATTCGAACATCTGATTTTTAATTTTGAATAAGGAGAACTGACACATCGATTATATATTCCGTAAATAAATTGATTGTTTTATTGGTTCCAGTATAGAAGTATTTAGTATTTTTATTTGGAATTTTGGTTTGAGTTTGGTGTGATTTTGCTACATGCTTATGCTGTTATGTTTTCTTTCAATAATTAGTGATTTTTCCTTTGTTTCTTAGTGAAAAAATAGGGAAATTTTTCTGGGATAAAAAGATTTCGGTTAACCTTATTGTTATTCAGTAGATTTTTGGCTTGCTTACAAAGTTTTCAAATTTGTCAATAGTTCGAGTTTATTATCAATTTGATTTTTTTTTTCTTAAACTTTCATATTAGTTTTGGAATAATGAATTAATTGCACGCTCCTAAAAGGGGATCGATATTTTCCAGTCCCTTCAACCCCAGAATCAAAAGTTAAAGAAATAAATTATGAACAGAAAGTTTAGTTTAATCATATTATTTTTGTGACCCCCTAAAAAAATATTGTTTTTGCGACCACTTGTGATACCACAACACTGTACTCATTTCAGGTGCCTAATTAGCCCCAATATTAGGATAAGAAATGAAGGCTGAAGTAATGATTTTCACATGCTTCCAACTTGAAAAAAGTTATAATTATTTATTAAAAAAACACTAGCATATGTACCGGGAATCGAACTTCACGGCAGATAGCTTGGCCTCTCTGGGAGCATCCTTACCTTGCGGCTGAAGAGTGGGATGTACCACTAGCGCAGATCAAGACGTGGTTGAGCTACGACATCACAGGAGTGGCTCTTCCGCACTCAGTTCTAGTTTAGAATTAGACTAGACTCCTTTTCATGTACTAAAAAAATACTAGCAAATTCAAGTGTTTTACGAGGTTTTTTAATGTCAATTTGTTCTTCCATGAATCCTATTAAATCTCTGGTCTGTTAAATATCTTGCATATATTTAACAGTAGTGAAATACATATAATCAGAAAAAACGCTAAATATAATACATAAAGTAATTTATATTCGGTTATATTACAAATTATGTGCATTTTGTCAAATACAATACAAACTATTCAAAATTTTAAATAAATGTGCAAACTATCAAAAATTGTTCAAATATAGTATGACTTCAGTTTTCTTGCACCGAAATGTGCATATTTTGTATTATAATTGAACACTTTCCGTTAAAATAGATTACGTGACAAAATTAACATAGCTTAATATTGAGTGACTGCGGAAATGTTACGTGCTGACTTAGCATTCCAGTGCTGGAAAATTGAAATCGTGCTCTATATTTGAACAATTTTTTATAATTTATATATTTATTTAAATTTCAAATAATCTGTATTATTTTTTACAAAAGCGGCGCAAATGATGAACATCTACGTCATCATCTTTCTTGGCCATACTTAGAGCAAATGATGTGATTAAGAAAGGTGAGGAGATGAGTCACCAAAGTTCACAAAAAATTAGGGTACTTTTTGCTGCCCTTTCTTAAGACAAAACAACCCTAATCTAATATCTATTAATTAGCACACTTATCCATTAAGTCAACAAAACATAAAGCAATTATATTATTTCGCCTTTTTATTCATTTTCTGTTTATTTATTAATTCTTTGTGAATATTGCCGTCCTAGAGTTCTAGGAAGTTAACAACTCTTAAATAGAATGTAAAAGAAATCAAACAATACTAAAATACATGACTCATTTCTTCGGGAACGTTCTAGTCGTGGAGACTCATGTATAATAACCCTCAAAATGAGAGAAGTTTAGGATTTAAATCTCTACTCTCCCATTCCGAACTCAAAAAGAAAAAGTAAAATATAGGACTCAATCCTTATTGACTATTTAAGACTTTAAAAAAAATTGATTTGTAGAGTTGGTTAAATATAGAGAGATCAAGATTGAACAAATTACTTATTTTCCATCTGATTTTGAATTCAATATATTATAGACGAAAATAATAAAATGCACGTGCTTCGATATAATTTATGAAATAAGGAAAAATTTGCGTTTCGTGCATTCACTCAAGACCTTTCATTTCCATGGTTAGAAAGAAAATTTTTAATTTCCATATTTATCCAAAGAATTATAGATAAAAAAATTCCAAACATTCATTTTAGGATATATTTATCTAAAATATAGTTTATTTTACGACTTAAAATTTATTATATTTCAATCGTGATTTAATCAAGGTTTATTAAATCAAAGTTAGAATTTATTAATCTCAAACTACGGTTTATACAATTATGATTTTTAATTATTTTTTTAGAACTTAATTTGATTTAGAAATGTATATGTATTAAAAAGAAGCATTTTTTACATAATTCTTCATCTAAACATGATTTATAAATATCAAGCATAAGTAATATTTTAGTCTAACATCGTTTGATCAATGAAACTAAAATGATAGAATTATGATTATTTATCGTTTTAATCATAAATAATTAATCTTCTTTGAGAAACTAAATAAAAGTTGAAGTTTCCTTCATACTTCTATTCAGTGTAAAGAGTAGGTCATGGGTATACTTTATCATGTGCCTTCCACATGCGGGCAAACGCCATGGTTGGCTGAGAGAAGCTGCCTTTGTCTTCACGTTTTTATTTCCAAAGCTTTATATTATTTTCCACAAAAACATTCTTCAAATTAAATATAAACATATAGGGTTATTTACAACGATAAACTCTTCAAATTATATATAAATATATATGAAAATAATATTATTTTCGCCATCATATTGGGGCATCACATATAATGGATATATGGATCCTATTTGTGAAACAAACTTGTATCACATACCTTTATATAATTTAATAAAGCGCAAGTATATCTAACATGAAATTGTGAAAATAATTGTTTAAAAACGTGTTATGAATGGGAAAATATTTAACTATATTTTAAACTATGAATTTTTTTTCAAAAATAATAAATTTCATATAAATGTACAGACTATAAAAAGTTGTTCAAATATAGGATAAATTCATTTCTCCAGTACCGGAAATTTGAGTCGATGTGTTACATTCTGAATTTATAGGTGATCAAAGGAAATCAATCTTGAACTTTTTTAAATATAACATATTGACTCAGTTCTCCGATACCAAAAATTGAAATTCATTCTATATTTGAACAATAAAATTAAAAATTATTCTATATTTGAACAATTTTTTATAGTTTGTTCATTCATATGAAACTTCAGATAAGTTGTATTATTTTTGAAAAAAAAAAGCATAGTATAGAGTATAATTGAATATTTTTCCATTTTAAATTTAGGTAAATTTGATTTTGTGCTAAACTGCTAATAGACGCAATTGAATATATTATAAACAATTAAGATTATTAATATTTCACCTAAAACGGCAATAAATTTTCTTTTATGAGCTATTAAATTTTTGTTTGCCCCAAACCCCTAGTACTATATTGCAGATCTTCTCATCTAATGGAACTAATTTGTAGACTATAATCATCATAATTAAATAACTAGATGACGGATCATAGAAAATTTGCACCAAAATTTTTCATTTCTCATTTGATTATGCAGAGAATATTAAATATCAATTTATTATCCTATCTGCTAGACTATTAAACAACGTATGATTACAGGCCAAACTGGTTGACTTTCAATCTTGTCTAACAATTACTTTATATAAAGGGTCATTTTATGCTAACTAAAAATGGGGCCATAATTACATCATTTTGGTATGTAAGAAAAGGATTTAAGTGTCTTTTTTAATAAAATAGAAATATCTCAAGACAAGACAACTAAAAAATCTAATATAATTATTTCTTAATTATGTATTAGTAAAATAAGAGATGGAAAATGTATATATACATATCATAATGCAGTAGAAAATTTAAAGAAATTCGTTGACGTATATTTTTGTACATATTTTTTTGGTACAATAACTGGGTTTAGTTAATGATTAAACTAGAATAAATTTTGGATTCACAATTCCAACTTCACCATATCGCAGCCACACTTTTGCTGGTTCTGGAGGTTCGTGAAACTCTTGAAAGCCCGAAAGGATTGTAGTCCCAATCGCCACAAGACAATCTGCAACTGAGTTGGACTTTTTGTATATCTTTAATATGTTTCATTTGATGCAATTTTCACTATTTTTTCTAAGTGTATCCTTTTATTTATTTATTTTGTAATAAACGTTATTATTAGAAGATGGAAAGGGTTAATGTATGAGAGGGGTTAGGAACATTTTATTTAGCCATAAAGTTGAAAATAAAAAGGTAGATAGGGCCACTACAAAGGCAAAACAATGTTGCCCAAGGGAAATGAGAGGCCATGAACAACACTCAATTTCTTTTTTCTTGGAACTTCATGTATTGTCTTTATCTAATCAACAATGGTCCATACTTTTATGTAGAGTGTGGAACTTTTCTCACATTCTCATTAATTGCTCAAAGAGTTTTGCATACCTTCTTTTCTAATGTGGATAGATAGGTATCCTTAACCAATCAAATTCTTTGTTTTTTTATATTTTTAATGGATGCGGCAGCGAACACGGAAATTGAAAGTCATTGGAGCTTACGGCCAATATCCCTACCTGAAATTTTTTCGATCAATCGTGGGAGCTCAAATCACTGATTGTTGCAATTGTCGCATGGGTCTTCCAAATTAGATACCATATTAAGAAAACATTTGACTCGTCATGGGCCAGCCGATCCGGCCAGTCCCCACAGGGCTACGGCCCCGAATGGATGTGCTCAGAATGAATTATGAAGTATGCGATACTTAGGGGATGCCTCCCATGCCGGAAGGCGATTCCAACCCAAAAAATATATATTCGATAGCTATTTTGATATTTATACTTAGGATAACGTTGTTTACCCTATTATAAACATCAGTAGTAAAAACACAATGTCTCTAGTATAGATCTTGGTTTAACATTACTCCTGTATACAACTATTTATGTAAATTTCATATTTCTAACAATTATGTTTCCATTAATTATTTCAACTAGGATGAATATAACTTCGAACTCGTTATTGTTTTGATTTTTAAATGGTTATTCGAGGGATGTGTATCTAGTCTAAAAGTGGTAGGGATATGTCCCTTGGGACAATTCAATGATCAACGTATGTGGAAAGATTTTTTGACGAGAGAGATTTAAGGTTCGATTCCCGCTCCTCCATCAGCTACTTCAAAAAGAAGTGGTATGGAGGGATATGATTTATTCATTTTCTTCATTTTAATTGATGCGTGCATCTATGTGCAAATTATTTATCTAATTTTATGATGATATCCAACGTTCAATCCAAAAAAAAAAAAGTCGCAGGTAATCAAATCATATGAAATATTATACAATAATGTAACTGTAGCATGGATAAAATATTATAACTGAGAATATTTGAAATTAAATATTGTGTTGTGAAAAATATATTCTAGTTATAGTTAACGTGTCCGGTGATTCAGATCCCCCACTTACTCAATATTGTTTTTATCTAAATCATATTGGATGTGTTTTTTTCTTTTCAATTGAGTTAAACAAAATTTTGTAAAGTTCGATATATTTTTACAAAAATTAAAAAAATAGAATTTAAAAAACACCTCCCACTGCAAAGTACTACTAGAATAAAATATCCTCTATTCTAAGTCACAACGCAATCTTTTTTTAAATTATCGTACATGTTTACGCTATGATATTGTTTGTTCCTGTAAAAAAAAATATTTAATTATATTACGAATTATGCGCTTTTTTTTTTTAAATATAATATAATTTTTTTAAATTTTTAAATAAATATACAAATTATTAGAAATTTTAAATATAGAATGATTTCATTTTTCGGTACAGGAATGTGTCTAGTTTGTATAATAGTTGAATATTTTCCGTTAAAATAGATTACGTGGCAAAACTAAAGTGACTTAATATTGAGTGACATGGAAATGCAGCGCGCTGACTCAGCATTCAGGTGCCGGAAAAATTTGAAGTCGCATATAGTTTGTATATTTATTTAAAATCTAGAATAGTTTGTATTATTTTTTACAGAAGACGTATAATCTGTAATATATTTGATGATTTTCCCTTCCTACATATGTATGTTACCTGTGGCCTCATAACTAATACACGATCTTATTTACTTACATACCTTTAAATTTCACAAGTTGTGACATTATTAATCTTTTTGTGTGTGTGAGAGAGAGGGATATATTTTCTTTTTCCAAACTTTAAGAATACTCCACAAGGATGAATGCATGGAGCTATGAAATTATAGTGATATAAAATAGGATTTATCTTGTAATATGAGAAATTGCCTAAAATTATAGGCCTATATAGCCTCTTGCTATAACTCTTTGATAACAAAACAACTGCCATCATACACTTGCACCATATATCAAGCAATTTGGTCTATAAAAGATAGCTCCCTTTGAGACAAAGTTACCCTAACACACTTCACTATATAACTTTCTAATTCTTCAAATCATCATTTTATTTTATTTTTTTATTTCTTCCAAGATGGTTCAGTTGGGCCACGGCGAATCGAGAATTCCTTTAGTAGGGTTTGATCTGAAATTCTATATATCTGAAAATTGTAGTGGCTTTCATATTATTCGAGCCCCGACAACAGACAAAAAATCTTTCAAATGTAATATTCAAATTGAAGCCCCCACAACACTCAACTTCTATATCTGCCACTGGTCGGTTGCTTTAATTTCTTAATTCAAGATTATGTACTGATATTAGCAGACTATGCTTAGTTTCAATAACTTCGAGCCGTATAGATTTCAACAATAAAGAGTTCATAGCGTGAAAGTGAACTTATATAATCATATATATTCCATTAACCCCATTAATGCATACATATATATAAGTCAACATAATTATGTAACTATATTATTTTGGGTATTTAGTACTACGTGTAGACATTGATTTCATCGTTGATTTACGTACACATGTATATGTAAGTATTTGTTTGTTTAATGATCGTATATATGGATGATATATCCTCAATTTAGAATATCCACGCGTGTGTCGGTGTGTGTAGGGAGAGTTTCCAATGAGAATCAGTCATTACGTGAGAAATATAACCCGATCTCTATTGTTGGTTGGTTTTAGATAATAATTTGAGAATGAAAATTTATTTCAGTTAAACTAAACAATATTTCATCAGAGTAAAAAATCAAAATCAAGTAATTCACTTGAACTCAAGATATGTTTCGCTGGAACTATAAAATATCACTTTTTCAACATTTACTCCGCTTATTTTTTATTTATTATTATTATATTTTTGAAAATTAAACAAATGTCAAAATAAGAAATCTCATAATTTTTCTCCCATCCCAAGAGATTTTTAGCCCATAATGACAAACAATGTAAAAGTTCAAATGCCTTTTATTTCAAGTTATGGTGAAAGAAGAGATCCGAAGGTAGACATCCCACCAATTTAATTTTGAACTGATTTCAAGGCACTGCTCAGTTTCCAAGTTAATTCTTCACCCATAAAGAACAAAAATGTCAAAATTAATTTAATAAAAGATTCGGTGGAGTTTTTGGAACAAGAGAATGAAATTAAACTCAAAATATATTGTTTGGTTGGTGATTTCGGAATAGATTTTTGGGAATCAACCAAACCATTTTAACTTGGTGGGTTTCATTCTCAAACCATAGTCATACCCTCTACTATCAAACTCATACTCATAGTGATTCTCGATAGTTAAACCATATATCACCTTAATTTATTACGCTTTAGTTCAATTTTATAGGTATTATGTGATTTTATTATATCTAAATTAAGCTACATAATTTTTTTCAATTATTGTTTATTGACTATTAAAAGTAATTATTTAACAATTAAATTCTAAAAATAATTATAGGATATAATAAAATTACATAATTCCATAAAACTAAACTAGAGTATAAATAATTAAAAATGAAATAAATCATTAAATATAAAAAAAATAAAAAAATCAATATACAATACGGTGTATAACACAAATGCGTAATATGGATCCGCACCAAATATAATTTAACTACTTTTTTGTGTCGATATAAATATATATGTAATATTTTTTTTTTTTGAGGAAAATATATGTGTAATATTCGTGTAATGACCTCACGCAGCATATATATAATTATATATATTTAGATATACAGACGTTCTTTTTCGCATAATTCTCTGTTTCTCTCTCTCCCTCGATCATCTTCTTCTACATTCTCCATTTCAAAATTCCACACACACACAGAAAGAGAATTATCAACAAGATTAATATATAGCAGAGATCACAAGAAATGGGGATTCGAAATTACAGCCACGAAACCATTAACGACCACAAAAGCATTTTCTTGCCGATGTTCTGCCG
>AYJT01106443.1:0-17911 GCA_001278415.1 Ocimum tenuiflorum
GGAAATTCGGCTAAATTGCTAACATTGCCTACTATTCTGACGATCGGTCGCATCGCCGCCGTTCCGTTTCTAGTATGCAGTATGTGCTGAATTTTGTTTTCTTTTTCCTGTCTGATTCGATTCGGATTGTGTCAGAAGATGGCTTGAACGTTTTGCTTCAGTAGTTGCACCTTGATATGATGTTAGGCTTGCGAAGGTGTTTCATTTGATTTCGTTGGATTGTTTTACGCGCCATTAATGCATGGAGAGGGTGTGCCAGTTCAAATTATCGCGAGCAATAATCTTTATCTGTATTTTGAGAACGGACGTGCCTAATGCTGGTTTGTTTGTTAAATATGTTGCATAATCTTGGTTGTATTTAAATTCGGGGGTTGTGTCTTATTATGTGAGGTAAATGCATGAGAAGGAATAATCAAATCGAATTTGTTGCATTTTTTTTCAAAGAATTGACTCCTGGACGGCTGCAACCATTCTAAATTTGATATATTTTTTTCGGCATTCGGTATGGTTCTTTGTTTCAGTGTTCATGAAATTGACATGTCGGTATCTTTTCTTTAGCTTTTTATACTCAAAGCTCGTGGGGACCGGCAGCCACTGTTGGAGTTTTTGTTGCAGCTGCTACTACAGATTGGCTTGATGGATACCTTGCTCGAAAGGTGCTATCGACCTTTCAGTAAATTTTATAGGAACATCATGTGAGATGAATCTGTATTTTCTTTATTTCATGAATTAAATTGCTGCAGTTTTGGTGTAACAGATGAAAATGGGTACTCAGTTTGGGGCATTTTTGGACCCAGTAGCTGACAAGGTAATAATGTGTGCTTGTTGTATTTGCTTGAGTGTGAATGTCAGAGTGATGACTCTACAAACATGGATGCTAATATATTGTCACAAATTTAGTGAGGATAAGGATGTGTGTTAGGGTGATAGGTTGGATATGCAAGCAAAAGCATAACTTCTTTTGAAGTGTCACTGATGTGAAGTTCTTTTTTTTATTTACTTCTTCTTTAATGAAAAGAAACTTAGCATTGTTCGGCATCTAATGTGAAGGAACCTTACAAAGTTGTCTTTTTGGATACATGCAGCTTATGGTTGCTACCACCTTGATCTTGTTGTGTACCGAACCCTTTGAAACTGGAATGTTTGC
This sequence comes from Ocimum tenuiflorum, assembly GCA_001278415.1. NCBI lineage: Eukaryota > Viridiplantae > Streptophyta > Magnoliopsida > Lamiales > Lamiaceae > Ocimum > Ocimum tenuiflorum. The sequence goes on from AYJT01106443.1 coordinate 1,148, forward strand.
CCAAGCACCTTGGGTGTTGACTGTCCCTGCAACTGCCATAATTTGTAGAGAGGTAATATCTTTAATATCTCCCTGCATCAGTTTGTTATCTAACTGATTATTTGATTGATTATTATATCAACTTGAAGTGCATGTGGCTAAATATGTTGCGTGTGAGTTTTGGAATTAAGTCTTTTTAAGTAGAGGAATGGCGGGTACTAAGTTTTGGAATACTTAATTACATCCTATCATATCCTGGTTGTGCTTCAGCATTCTTGAAAACCTCATCGTTCATCTAGTTAAAACATAATTTTGAAGCCAGAGTGACCTCTTGTCTGCAATTTGTCTTCTATAGTGTTAAAACTTTTTGTTGGAATTGGTTAAGGTCTCCCAACACGCCCTGGGCTGGGATACTATCTAGCAATGCCAAGGCCTTGTTATGTTTTCTAACTCTTGAGAAGATATATCCAACTTTTGTAAAGGTGTTGTTGATATACTGCCCTAGATTGATTATATCGAAATAAAAAATGATATAGAGTTCACACACAACTGCATGATGTTTTCCTTTTGGATTATGTAATGACATTCTACGATGTATTTTGTCCAGTGCTCAGTTTCACTTCAGTGTATGAATTATGCAAGCTGCTAAAATTCTGTGGCATAACATTTGTCCTATTGCTATTAGGAAGACAATGAAATGATCAGCATGGAGCAAAGTTGATTGCTTCATTTCATCACTTATTTTGATTATTTGAAGCTTTTTTGCACTGCAATTTCCTAAGCAGAGTTTAGTTTGTTCTGAGAAGTTAGTTAAAATGTCATGCGTATCTTCATTAGCTTGCTAAGTTCGCGAGAAAATTCTGACTCCAGTTGTTAAATTGTATCAAAATTTTACATCTTATCACTTATTTTTGCTTGTTTTGTTTTTTATTCTGAGATCGGTTTAAAGCTGGAGCATTCTTTTCCGTGATTGTTTTGTATCTCAATATTCTCATGCATTTACATGTCCTTTGAAATTATAACCTTGTAGATAACCATGTCAGCAGTCAGGGAATGGGCTGCTTCTAAGGACAGAAAGCTTTTAGAGGTTGGAATCTAAAGCAAACATAACTTTCAGTTAATGAAATTTTGACTCGCCACTCAACTTGTTGATCCCATTCACTGATATCTAAAGCTTTATCCCCTCCTCTTTCTCAGGCTGTTGCCGTTAATAACTTGGGGAAATGGAAAACTGCCACGCAAATGAGTGCATTAACTATCCTTCTGGCTGCCAGAGATGGAAGGTTATATTTTCATCTTTTTCTTTGATGAAATTGCAAATGTGATTTTCTGCTGCAACACTCAGTTCCCTTCTTTTTCTCGCTGCAGCCTTTTAGGCGATGGAACTCTCATGTCCTCTGGGGTAGCATTACTCTATATTTCAGCCTGGCTTTCCTTATGGTCAATGATTGTATATATGAGAAAGATATGGAGAGTGCTGATTCTGTAGTAACGTTAACTGAGAACCATCGGATTTATGGGTATAGCTACCTAGATATAGAAGATGAAGGTGCATGCCCTATTTGAGGTTCTTCACCTTCATCAGAGTTCAATCTTATGGAAACCCTTTGCTCCTTGCGATGGGAGAAACCCGGTATGGATGCTCGTTTCGTTGCTATCCGTATCATAGTTGTTGGTAGTTTTTGCAGCTTGTAGTTGCAGTTGTTCATGATCTCATCTCACTAGCTTTTCTTGCTTAATTCAGCAGTTAAACTGTCAACAGTAAGGTGCAGGCTGATTTTTAGAGCAAAGGAGACTAGTTATTAGCTATTCTAAGATATCTAGACAATCATATTGCATTTTTTTCTGTTCTTTTTTTCCTATTTATCCAGTCTTGCTGTATAATGAAAGTATACATATATACATTGTGATCTGATGTAAATTCTTCTATTTACAAATATTAATTCGTAGTCACATTATTTTCAAGGTTCATGTATTTCGTTGTGGAAATAGTTGATATGAATATGGCTTGTGCCTATGTCAAACTATTTTAACTGGCTTTTCAGATTATGCTACATATCTATGTCACGCGACATAAGCTTAAGGGCTAAAATCGCCTACACCAGATTTTTTTTAACCAAAGATATCATAAACCAATGATTTCTTTTTTTGTGATTCAAAATAAGGTTAATCATTTTTTAGTTTCCTGTTTTTTCTTCTGCATTTCCTTAATGTGTGACTCAGCATTGCAGAATATATCTCAAAAAATTAAAGAGTTTTTTCTTACCATGTTTTAAAAATAAGACATGTTAATCAACTATCCAAAAAAAAGGGGGGAAAAAACTAATTAACTATGATAAATTGAATGAAATTTTATCATGTTTTCGAGTCTATCATACTTTACACAGGCGTAAGAAATCCATAATCATTGTCGCTTCGTAGGCCTAAGAACTAAAAGCACTTCTAGATTTAAAAAAAAAAATGGTTAACTATCCCAAAAAATCTAAAATATCTCCCATCAAATTCATTTTTTCTCCCTTTTTCAGCAATTGTTTCCACCTATTTCAAGCATGCTAATTTATTGGTTAGCATAAATTGGATCAAACTTTGATTGTTTCACTTCTGCAGTATATAAGAATCTGGAAATCACTATTCCAGCTTCTTTTAAACACATAAGAGAATGGATTTCAAAAGACAGGAAAATATCCCACCAATAATTTTGCCTGCCCCATGTTTCTGAATTAAGTTTAACCAAACATGTTGACTTGTCGATTACAAAAACTAATACCACTTATTGGCCTACTTGCAGAGCGAAAATCTCGAAAGATATGAAAGATCTCCGTCCAAGCCGTACCTACGACTTTCATCGAACATGGCCATTAGCAGAATATATCAATTAGTGCATGCAATCTGAAAGATGATCAATGGGGGGAAAGATGAGCCAGAATCTTTATATGATGATAGCCTTCATTCTTACAAAAGAATATATCAGTTATCCTACGTTTCATATGCCAATCACCTCAACAAAAAATCTCAAAGGGATGTTTCCCAATGCATCTTTCTGGCATAATCATCAACATTTTATATCAAGTTTGCTGAGATGCCATTTTAGCAACTTACATTACACATTCTTGAATCTCTTCTTCCCTTTCCTCTTGGTCGATCAATGTCCGTTGAGTCGAGCTCCAGGGTCAGAGTCTTTCGGGTTATGTAAGAAGCTATACTAGCTCTCCGCGGCATCTTGACAAATAATTGCACCAGCTTTTATTGAAACAGTTGGCCCGCGAAGGGAGCTGCTGCTAATCGAATTGGAATCAAGAAAGAGAACTATAACCGTGATGTCGTCGTGGAAATGTCGTCTCACCCCTCGGTCAATTCTCTTCAAGTCGGAATATCTCATTTCTCTTTTCTTTGCTGCTTCCTGCAATGCAGCCTTGACAAGCTTTTTTGCAACTCCCTGCAAGAAAAGGGAGATCTTATCCATGAACAGAATTTTCGAGGAAAAAGGGAACTTCCCTGAATAATATATGCATGTAAAAAGATTCTTTCGCATAGTCTACGTGTGCAGCGAAAATTGCTATGATAATACAAGTTTGTGGGGGTATGGAAGTAAATGCAAAGCTCAAGGAATGTAAGAATCTTACATTCCGTGGGGAGGAGTGGACGAAGTCGACTGCCTCTTGATTGCTAAGGTGCTCCCATAGCCCATCAGAAGCAAATATAAGAAATTCATCCTGAGGGAGAAGTTCCTGAACAAGTATCGATGGTTCTGCCAAAAGAATCGGTTTCTCAAATGGTTCGGGTAGTCTGAATTTCGGCAACAGAGGCTCTTTATTGAACTCTGCCCTTTTCAAGTAAGCATCACCGATTGATCTTGAGACCTGAAATGGAACTAAATCTATGAATAGAAATCAAAATAGGGTCTAATAACTTTTTGCATACAAATTTATGACTGCTTCTTGTTCGATTGGATAACAGATGATCTTGATGAGGTTCAAATATTACCAGTCATCATATGTATTGAATGTATAGAATAGGTTGTTCGTCTGCTGTAAACAAGATGCAACATTGAGTAGTAATAAATGATTTCAAATGAACTAAGTTTGATGGTTAAGCTTGAATTCACCTGAATGATACCCTTAACTCGCCAAACATTATGCTTGAGAACAACAATTTGAGGATCGTCTGGATGCAACGAATGTAATTCCTCTCGAACAGACTCCAAATTGGCATTATGTTCAGTTGATAATTGAATAGCTTTGACTTCTCTTTCGGACTTACAAAACCGCCCTAAGACCACCCTAGAATCTCCGGCATTTGCAATGTATAACAGTCCTTTGCATATAATGCCGACCAAACAACACGATCCAACAGAAGCCATTTTTGGTTTAATGTCCCATTGCTTTTTAACCAAAGAAAGAAATTCTTCCTCTGTTGCCAAATATGCATTTTTTATAACTTCAGCTGACATTTCTTCATTTTCTGTTGTGAATCCTGCATCATGAATAGTTGTTAAATGAGGACACATAGGCATTAGCATGATTTTAATATCCAAAATAAAATCATCAACAATCGACATAGGTTTTGTATCTAATCTCAAGATGCCTTCAGCCAGGAATCTGCATTGTTAAACAAAGGAGACACATTTCACTTAGATTTAAGTCAACTTACTAAGTAGCATGTGTGTGATATCTCACTTCATAACTGCTAAGCACGACAGATTACAACTCTCTGAAAGTGGAGAAAAAAAAAGGAATATTTAAACTTTCCATTGAACAAACTTAAAGAGTATAATGAACTTTGTTCCAATAATAGACAAGCTTCTCATACAATTATGGACCTGTAAAAGTAAAAGCATGATTAGCATCCATCTCAAAATGTTTTTAAAACGTTATCCGAATTGCAAATTCTTCCTTTAATAAAGGGAAAAAAGGTAACAGTATTCCTATATGATATACTAGGGAATAATCTCCTCACAACTATGTAAAGCATCTTCTAGCATTCCATCTCAGAAGTTTGACCACAGATTCCCACTCCTATAGTTGCTTCATTCTGCGCCAAAACCCACGAAATATATTGTGTCCGAGAACAACATGTGCTACATATCCACTCAAACCATAAGTCTAAGAAATTAACAGAAGTTACATGAATTCTTGCGAGGAAAAACATTCAGAAATCTATTCAAACTCAAGAAAACAACGAACTAACACTTAAAAACCAATAACAAGAGTATCAAACTTAAAGTCAGAAGGTTAAACCATACTTTTAATATTTTCAAAAAGGCGATCTCTTATAAACCGTGAAGCTTCTGGCCCAGCATGCCCATCATAAATTCCAACAAATGTACCATAAGGGCCCGACTCAATGGAGCTCATTGGCCCCGATTCGAGCTGGCTGTGATCTTCTAGAACAACATTGGCTTGAATAACTGCCATAGAAAATTCCCCGTTTAGATGGTATCCAGAATCTTTGCACCACCACAAACTATCAGGACCGCCGCTAGCACCGCCTCCTCCTCCGTTGCTACTGTTCTCTCCCTCCACCGAAGGCCGCCAACACGGCGGCACAAGCTTCTTCCATGTAGGGGTCACCATAGCTCACATATTACCAATTTTCACAATCCTTTCCCCACTTCACGAAAATACATACTGTTACGAAAATTTCAGCAACCCCAACTGCGGTATCAATGCATTATCCTCCCTAATCACAAACCCACATCACAAATTTCAATCATAGAGTCATCAAACAATGCAGAGAATCCCCAATCTATATTATCCAAAAACCAAAAAAGAAACAACAACAACAACAATAATAATCCATAGTCACTGGGTTTTATTTCATCCCAAAACCAACACAACCCATGAAAGTAAAGCAATCAATGGCTTCAATCAAAATGCATGAACACGAACAAATCAAAATGTGCATAGCCCACAGATTACAGGCACATTCTATTGCCGGCAAAACAGAAAAAAAAAAGGAAAAAACTCATACCCAGAATCAATTAATCAAAGCCCTTGGATATTGAATTAGATGCCCAGGATTTCCCTCGAGGAGAAAAGGGCACAAGATTGTGGCTTTCGTGGTTTATTTATAAAAATAATGTGGAAAGGGGGCAGATCAAGAGAGAGAAAGAAGAAATTAGTAGTGGTTTACATAACCAACTTTCAATGGGGGCTCGCCTCTCTCGTGGTTGGGTTTTTGGAGATCTTTAAAAATTGCTTAGCATTTTTGGAATTTCTTCTTGCTCCCTTCAGATCCAGTTAATTTCAATTTGGTCCTTCATGATTTCGAAACTTCGTTTTTACCCAAAATAAAAGTTTTTGTTGGCGTTTTCCCCCGGCACTTTTCGCTTTTCAGCTGAAAAAGGTGAAAAAAAATTAAATAAAAAAGTTACTCGAAAGTCCCTCTCTCTCTCACACACACACCCACACATTAAAAGTAGAGCACTTTTTTAGGCAATATTTCCTCATCTCTTTCTCTCATAATTTACTAATTATTGACCATCAGTTGTAACACGCGTTTTCGATATTCAATTATAATACGGTTTTTTTATAAAATAATACAAAAATTTTTAAATTTCAGATGAATGACAAACTATCATAAATTATTAAAATTTATGACGATTTTAATTTTTTGACATCAGGATGTCGAATCGGTACACTGCATTTTCATGTCACTTTATTTTAAGTCATGTCACGACGAAAACAATATCATCTGTAATTTTCTTTTCGTATAGATGTGATATGTTGATTTAGCATTCTGATACAGGAAAAATGAAATCATCTTATATTTTGAATAATTTATGATAATTTATACATTTATTTAGAATTTTGGATAGTTCATATTATTTTTCAGAAAAGACGCCTCGTTTGGATTAAAATTGAATATTTTTTCATAATAATAATAATAAATTTTATGTGACATTTCGATAGATACATAAAAATTTATCTTAAATATGCCAACTTTTGCGAACTGTGCATGTCATAAACGTTTATAAGATCGTCACAATAGAATCTCATTTAAAAAAAAAAAACTAATGCCGATCTAAACTTTCTGAATACATGTTTCAACATTCATTATTTATTTCTCTTGAAAAAAAATATCATTATATTCACAAAATATGTATGTACATAAATTTATTTATTTTTCCTTATACCATCGAAGTTTTCAAAACTTATATACTTATTATTAAATAAAATTTAAAAATAATTTTTATAAAACTAATAACTTATATTTTTAACCAATTCACTAACAATCTATCTTACGAGTCTAAACTCAAATTTGATCATTTTACCATTTTGACAAAGTCTCATCTCATTTCCAGTTATAAACATTCACAATCTTTTTTTTTTTTAAAGAAAAAAAAATCTTTAGAATAAATCCAGAGTTCATATTAGAAGTACAATTTTATTTTTTTCAAAAGGAGGCCGTACAATGTACTTGGCTATAAGGGTGATGCATAATGCTTACATCAAAATATATGCGTGAGTGAATGAAATTAAAATGTTAGGTTGTAAAATAAAATTGAAATTGCAAAAAAGTGGTCCATGCCAATTTTTTTTGAAGTTGGTGGTCCATGGCAATTAATTACTGCCTTTTTGCCTAACTTTGACTTCCAATTTTTGCCTGCAATTTTGCATATTTTAATACATGGATTTACTTAGTTTTTTTCCACGAACATATGATATGCCCACCAAGCATTGACTCAAGTTAGGGAAATTAACATAATCACAATTTTATCATAAACCATCTATTAAGTATTTGGGCTCCATTTGTTTTGTATCCCAAAAAAATGATGTACGTTGAGAAGTTACGACAAATCAATTGTGTACAATTTTAAGTTGAGGAGGTCTCATATTAGCTCGCCTTGAGTTTAAAATCCAAGGTAGATATAAGTTTGAATTTAGGATACAAGACGAGTATGAGTTTAGGTTAGTGAAAATGAACTATTTAGATCAGCGTAAATGGTTTATGAGATCTAACACAAATTTTGCCTTTTAAGTTGAGGGGAGAGAAAACAATAAAGATGAATTATGTATGAAATACTCTCTCCAAAATTATGAAATGCATTTTATCGGAGAAAAAAAAAACATAAGCAAATGAACTCTTAATGAATTGTTCGATAGTGACTAAGAATACTTTATGAACAAAAATTAAAGGAGTGAAAATGACTATATGGACCGCCATAGGACGAATTAACAACTTATTTCAATCATAAATGTCCCATATGGATTGAGAATCGAAGTATGTACATGCATAATAATAAAATTTTTATCTGAGAATTATGAAGAGGGGGTGATTTTTTTGGGCTCGTTAGTGTCACCTAGTGTATTTAATTTCACACCACACAAATCATCGTTTGGAATCTAAATAATTCCTGAATATATTTGATTCTATTTTCAGTAATACACTGACTATTTCGCCAAGAAATGGTTCATTATCATTGGCAATACCAAGATAGGTGCAGAATCATTTTTAATGCCAAAAGTATACTAAAGTTATTACAATAATCAGCTCAAATCTCAATCACATAAATGATTATTGTACCTTCAAAAATTCAACGACATTATTCTTCTCAACGGTAGCAATAAATACAACTTAAAAAGAAAAAGAAAAAGCTAGCAATACACACTAAATTTTTTTGAAATATTCCAAACTACATAGAAAGTACATATACCATGCTTTTTTCCAAGAAAAAAAAAATACAGACAAAGAATTAGCTTGAGCATAGACCAAAAAGACAGCAGGCATATTTTGCTTTCACTCACTTATCTGATTATCAGATGATGAACATGATAGAAAAGAAGTAGACTTGCACAAGACTGACGGAATGAAGAAAGCCGTTGCGGTTCCATTAAAGGGGAAGCTTCGTCTCCTGCTCATTTTTGGCCTGTTCCATGGGTTCCTGTAGTGCTGGATTTATTGGAAAAAGCATACATTGCGCGTATTGTGCCATTAATTGATCAACGAGCACCAAGGCAACCACTGCTTCCACCATTGGAACGGCTGCACAGAAGCCATAAGGGCAAATGAATGGTAGGGAACTGAATTTAAGTTTTGATACAGCAAAATGGTAGGGAAAAAACCACAAAAGTAGAAGCAATTTAAGTTAAAAGGGGAATAAAAATATGTATGCTTCAGTGGCATACCTCGTGGAACGACACAAGGATCATGGCGGCCTCTTGCTATGAGCTCTGTATCGTGTTTGTCTCTAGTTACAGTGTTTTGCTTCCTCTGCATAGAAATGCGGTATGTTTTTTAAATGTGTTAAAAACAAACATGTTTGTTATAGATCTAAACCTATGACAGATGAGGTTCAACTATGACTCGGCCTAATGTTTGATAAGCCAAAAACACATTAACAATTTCGATTCTAGGTAGAACATTGTTGCTGGATGGATTTGTGACATAGAGTGGATGCATTAATTATTTCTCCCTCTCCATTGTGTAGATAGATCTCATTTGCATATTTATGAGGTTATAGCCATAAAAGAAGATATGAAAACCGATAAGGGACAAGTGAGAGGGCGTACGGAGATTGTAGATGTTGGCTTGAAAGCTATTCTCATGTTGATGATTTCTCCATTTGATATCCCACCCTGAAAATGGAAATCAAATCATGAATAACAATACATGGTAAGATGATGAAAAGCACATATCCATCTCCAAGAAGTTAAAATTTTTACCTGTATCCCACCAGATCGGTTGCTTTTGGTCCTAATCCGACCTTGATTATCCATGTAGAATTCATCATTATGCTCACTACCAGTCATGAATGTACCTGATTGATGTTTAAAGTGAAATGAGATTAAAGCTGTAATAGATGTCTCTCAGACAACTTAAACGAAGCTTCTCTTCAAAATTATGATCGTCGGAGAAGACAATTAAGTGGCTTTTTCTACCTGCAAATCCACTGCCAAACTCAAATCCCTTTGTTGCAGGTAATGACATGGCAGCTTTCGCCAACTCTGCTTCAAGTTTATCGAAGACTGGAGAGCCAAGTCCCTATAAGACGCAAACTGATTGCTTAGATTTCCGTATTTTTCTTTTGCAGGATTTCTGGAGCAACAAATTTTTAAACAGCAAGTCTGTAACAGGTGGATTTACCCTTGGTACATTCCGAACAATGCACGTGACAACGCCCCCAACTGAATCACCTCTCACTCTAACAGCATCAATAGCGGCAATCATTTTCTCCGCATATTCGGGATTTGGACACCTTACAATATTGCTCTCTATCTGGAAACAGTAAGAAAAAACGAAGAAAATTAAAGGGTAGATGGACTACCACATAACTGAAAAGAAGAAAGTTGTAAAAGATATGGTACAAGATATAAAAAGCCAACAGGGAATACAAATATATGATGTTTCAGAAATCTCGACTATGTGTGGGGTCATATTGACAACAATTCAGATGCATTGAGGAGGAAATTTGACTAACTCATCATTATCCACCATAATAATATCAGCCTAAGCTCTGCTCCTTTGTTGAAAATATTCTTTGTGAAGTGTATATTACAGATGTTATCTGAGTAGTGATTCTCATGTATTATGAGACGAGTGTTACAAATTAGCTACTTGAACATGATAAAAAACGGAAGCCAAGGATTTTCTCAATTATTAATGAAACCCTTCCCTTAAATAAGGGAACACCGCACATAGGAATGATGCACTAGAATCAGCAAGTTTTCATTACATTATTGATTAACAACAATTTCGAGCCAATGCATTTATTGCAATATACTTCAGCCACTATGAGTGATAATATGCATAAAAAAATAATCAATGTTATGTGTACCTGATCAAGGGTCATGGTCTCGTGATCAACTACATCTTCTGGAAGGACAACATTATGCACTTGTGAAACATAAGCAAGAATCTGCAACACAAGTGTGAGGAATAAAAATCAGTGAATGACAGAACCCATAGCCATGTCGAGAGGGTGACCATTTTCCACATTGTTATGATATGATTTAGTTTCAATAATGGAACCTCTTGGTATGATCATTATTATCATCACCCAAAAAAGAACACAAATTTTTGGCCTACAAGAGCCTAAAAGACTCACTTCAGTCCCTGCATATTGCTTTAAAATCTTCTTGGCAACAGCTCCAGCAGCAACTCGCCCAATTGTTTCTCTTGCAGAAGATCGACCACCACCCTGGATTCCAGAAACAAATTAAAACAAACCAATAGGCTGGTTTTGAAGAAAAATGCAGCATTTCATGATAATAATAAGAGACCACTTCAACATGTGAAAGAACTGCTCTAAGAAAGAAATTATATGCAGCAGTTAATGTAACACAATAATACCTGAACTGATCTAACACCATACTTGAAATCATAAGTTGCATCTGCATGAGATGGTCTATAAGCTTGTGACATTTCACTGTAGTCCTGGATAATTTTCCACAACAAAATATGAGCTTTATAAGCACTATATAACATGCATACACCTGCTATGACACTCCCGGAGTGTGCTTAGAAGTAGACAAAGAGACTTAGGCCCTTACATGTCCTCTTTGATCTGTATTGGGCACTTCAACCTTTATTGGAGAACCCGTGGTGAACCCTGCAACGAAGATGACAAAACATGCCCACTTTAAGAAAATCACAAGGAACGCCACAATTAATATGAAGGAGACGGTGAAGTCAAGCAAAAAGAGTCCACTCAGATGGGGAAAGGTTTCACGGACCATCAGCAATCCCTGAAGCAATTTTACACGTATCAGTCTCCTTTCTTGGGGTGGTTATTCTGCTCTGACCGGGCCTCCTAAATGCAGTAAACCACATTCAAGGTCAACAAAGGAAGTGACAATTAGCTCATTCTTTCAAGAATGACATATGATCTCAAAACAAAGTTATTGCTCTCAAACTCATCACAAACTGTTTAATCTCGCGAGAGGAATCAGTTTACATCAATCAACATGACTGTTCATAAAAGATTCATCGGTGTATGTATTTCAGATATATGGAGGTCTTAACCAGCACAAAAGAAAACAGCAAAGTAGAACCTTCTATCAAGATCTACTTGCATATCAGCTTCTGAGAGGGGAAGTCTAGGAGGGCATCCATCAATCACACAGCCTACGCCTCCACCATGAGATTCTCCAAATGTCGTAACACGAAAGTAGGTTCCGTAGGTGCTACCGGCAGCCTGTATTTCTGTTCAAGGCAAGCAAGCATTTTTAACAGCCTCAAATGCTGATAAACTTCATTTCAGTTACAAGCTTCCCTTTACGCTCTTGATTTAAAAGATGGAATTCGAAACAATAGCACGAGAAATTTTATAGGGAAAAAACAAAAAAACTCAAACCACCTCAGAAGGCCAAGAATCTACCTACATTCTAATCACAAAAACTGATGTAAAAATCAAAACTGGGCCACTTCCTATATAATTCACTCATGAAATTGCAGGAATTCCCCATTTCGGAAAGAACGCTTAACATCTCGACGTATCAGGATTTCACCAACATCAAATAAGAAATTGCCAATAAACAAAAGCACTCGATCAAGCACAACAACAGTTTCAGATACAATCCACCAACCCTGCAACTCAAATCACTGAAATATAAAGAACTAAAAATTAGGGATTCGCACCGAGGCGCCTGGAGGGGACTCGCCGAGCTGGCAGCTGGAGGCTGGGCAGCGGCGTCGACTGCAGGGAACCAAGACGACCGGCTCCATCGGAAGACGACGGAGCTCCGAGGAAGTGTTTGGTGCAGAGGCTCGACGACATTTTCACGAAATCGGAGTTTGGTGGTTGTGATTCTCTCTCTGGTTTGGTGCGTGTAGAGAGAAATAAATTGAAGAAAATGTGCGTAGGTTATATATAGAGGGAGAAGCACGGTAGTTGGTGTGAAAAATAGTTGGTTCTGAAGTGGGCCCCGCAAGAGGGTTTCGCCACCACCATCCTCCATGGCACCCACCTACCCCCTCCGATCCTCTCACTTTTCACAATCTTTTCATATTTATACATTTTCGATGGTTCGAAATTTTAAAACTGAAATCGAAATCGATCTATCTAAAATAAGGTTTCCTTTCGTTCCAACTCAATGCAATTTAATATAATTTCGGTTTAAAGTACTTGATTTTTCCACGATTTTTATTCGATTTTGGTTCTGGTTTCAAACTAAAACCGACGGTTCAAAGTTCCATAAACCGAAATCGGAACCGACCCATCAAAGTCGTGATCCACGGTTCCAGTTCTGGATTTCCCGAACCGGTTCAGGTGGCATCGATGTGAGGTGGGGCATCACTATGATCAGTAATGTTCGCAGACTGATCGACACGAAAATGAAAGCATAATTGTGAAGCAAAGCATAGAATCGAAAATTGGACTCGGGTTTCGTAATGAAGAGTTTCGATTCAAGTTTTTGTTAATTGGATAACTTTCAAACCGCTTCAAACAGTCAAAATTGTTTTTGTTTTTTTTTTTAAATTGTGGTTGTGTGGAATCGGAGTAGGATTATTCATATACATAACCAGTTTAGATTCAAGAATATTAAATTGTGGAACCAATGATTCCGAATCAAAATATTCAGTTATTCAAGAGAGTACTGCTATAAGTAAAGTATTCACCGGCTTGTAGTCAACAAATTACAAACTGATTCCCCCTATTTAAATCTCGTTCACTACTCAACATTGGGGCTTGTTTGATGTGTTTTTTCTTAAGAAAATTACGCTCCATTTTTTTTAAAAAAAGTTATTCCCTCCAAAAATATATTATTTTTCATGATACTTCACTTTTTTTGAAAACAAATCAAACGGACCCGAATCAATCATTGTTCGACGGCATGTGAAGAAAAGTAAGAATCAATTCAGAAATTACTAGTGAGGGTTAATTATGGTTTGCAGTCACCTTTAGCCTGTAATTTTGGTCACTTTTAATATGAATATGGCCATGGGTTCTAATAATTAATTAGATTTTGTCTTGTTCCATTTGTTGATTTAGTCAATATTAATTAGATCTGTTCTTAGTAAATAAAATCATGTATCTAACCTGTCTAAAAGCACGTGCTATTAACTGCTAATATATCTAAAGTTGGATCTTTTCATATAAAATATATATATAATTGTGGTGGTGGGATTTATTTATTTATTTTGAGCAATTCTTAGTAGGTGGAAATTTGTATTAGAGTGGATGTAAAGAGGATATGTTCATCTTTTCACAGGTCTAACGGGCTGGGCATGAGATAAAAGAAGCCCGTCAACAAGGCCCAATAAACTCTGTATCTGGTTGTGTGCATATCTAGTCTCATATTTGTTGTGGGTACGTTACACCACATGAATTTAAATAATTAAATGCAAGGTTTTTTTGTATTTTATGTTTATAACTAAATTTAATATCTCCAATCATTCAAGGCATTCTTGCAATGCTCAAAGCATTAAATCGAAACTGAAAGACATTCTTCACTGAAGCTACATGCTCTTCATCAGAAATGAAATCCAACCAGGTCTAATATTGGATTTAGAATCAAAGCTCCCAGCCCTCCGAGAAAACGTTATCAAATCTCTAAATCGTTGAAGAAGAAGATCAAAATTCAAATCAAATAAGAACAGTGATAGAATTCTTCACGAAATTCGAATGAAAAACAACATTTAATTTAAAAAGAAGGTGAGAGTTATCTTATCATTTATAAAACCACCGCATTAAGTTCAAGAAAATGAAAGAATTCAAATTTATTTGAATATTTCGAAGAACGGTTAAGATCAACTTTTAAAGAAAGGAATCAAAGGGATATTTTAGTTTAATCCAAGATGAAACATATTGTGTGCAAATTTCGTACTTATCAATATAAATACAAGCTTATGTGTTCAAATTTGTACCCTAAGAGCGTTCCCTATAGGTAAAATTGAGAAAGATGGTGACATGGCAGAAAGAGAAGAAGATAGAGGGGAAAGAGAGAGGAGAGAGGGGAAGAGGATCCTCTTTCTCGGTCGAGGCAGTCCAGTGGGCCCCACGGGTGGCGCATGGCAACATGCGGTGTCACGCACTCGCGCTCCAGCTTCAACCACATGGACGCATGTAGCACACTCGCGCGTGCTGAGAGTGATCGATAAATCGGCCCTCTCTATATTATCATTTTTTTAAATTTAATTTTGTTTTTCTTTTATTTTTTTATTTCATTGTAATTTTTCTATCAATTTTTTTAATTTTAAATTTCAAACTTTAAATTTGAATTTTAAAATTTTAATTTTAAGAATTTAAATTTTAATTAAATAAATTTTAAAGTGGGTATCCATTGGAGCGGATGACCGATAGAATTTAAACATTATACATATTAACATTAACTTCATTTTTCTATATATACACCACATCTCAGAGCACATAAATCATGCATTTATCATCGAGTATTCTAATGTTTTGTATAAACCCTTTGAATGTAATGTGTATTTGAATTTCAATGTTGTGTTGTATCTGAGATCATTTAAATGAAATCACATGTTTTTCTTATTGTGGAGTTTTTTGTTTTTAGTGTGTCAGTTTTATTAGCTAACTTAAATATATTAAATATTCTTATTATTTAATAAATTAATTAATTTAAAGTTCAAGTTTCAATTCCAAAATATCAAAATTGTAAATACGTTGGATTTTTTAAAATTAAAATTTGCAATTTTCTAAAATTATTTAGTTATATTTTATTATTTAATAAATTAATTACTTAGTTTAATAAAATTATTTTAATTTTATATATTCATAAAAATAATAATAAGAAATATATATATATATATATATATATATATATTAGTTGTTATGACATATGAGATCCATAAATAGTTAAAAGTGAGATAGAATTATCATGTGAAAAAAGTTGCAGTAAGGAAAATGCTGATGTAGCACACATATGAAGGAAAAGTGATGAATCAGGCAACTACCCTTAGATATGATGTTGGGTTTTGGTTGTAATATGGCCCGTTGTTGTTTGCTACTGTCACCCTTTATCCTTTATTTATTAAGTATCTTAATTTCTACGTAAATATACATACAATGCATCTCTCAATTGTTATTGTTATATTCACAAATAAATGTTATTGATGTAATTTGATGTTGTGTTATTTTAATTCATCTTGTTTATTAATGTAATTTTTATAGATGTAATTTAAATTTTTTCTTATTTTATTAAATTAGTAATTTTGAAAAATAACGTTACTCAAAAAATTTATATATAATTTAATACTATAAATAAATATTTCAAAAAATATATATTTTATTATATAAAATAATTTGTATATAATATACATGTGGGTGGATTTGTGTGGGACCATGTCAAAATTGATATTGCAGGTTTATTGTTACAAGAATAAATTTAAAAAAGTCAAGTGGTTTTTAATTTTTGATGTGGTGCTGATGTGACACTGTTGAAGTTGTTTTATCAGGTTTTAGACCAAAGAAAACATTACATATATTTTTTTTTAATCTTGACCATTGATGAGTTTGATTAGAAAGATGAAAATTGTTTTCATTTTTCACCATTATATATATATATATATACACATATGAGTATGTAGCTTAACCCAGGATATATTGTAGAAAATTAAACATAAAGTGGTACAACCTAATCAATTAGGCCAATCTTATATAATCTTGATTCATATTAGGAGAAAGCTAAGGGGGAAAGGGGGGCACAAACTGATCCCAATCCAAAAATAATAATCAAGAATTAAACAATTACAACTTTTTAGGGCAAAAAATGTCTAAGAATGAATGAGAACACCAGTGTGTGTGCTGTGGGCGAGCGTGCTGATTTTTCCTGCGTCATAATTCCCCCACTCCAAAAACCGTCATCATTGTCCAACCACGAA
>AYJT01106454.1:0-15755 GCA_001278415.1 Ocimum tenuiflorum
AAATAATATAACAAACTGACAGAAATGATGGAATAGAAGTGTTTAGGACAAAAATCATACCACAATTATGTGGGTTATTTCGGACAAAGCACTTCGCAAATTTTTGGAAGCCTTTTTTTTCTTCGATTTGCTACTTCTTTTACTAACTAGAACCCTCAGCAAAACCCCATTGGTGCAGAATACAAGAGAAGAATGCCTTCCACCTTTGCCATCCAGCCGAATCTAGAATTTTTCATTGAAAATTAGTAAATAACAATGCCATGAAAGTATATGTGCATACCCAGTGTGGATGTTTGATATTTAGGCACAAATTTAAGAAGTCAAAAAATGATAAATATGGGTATCTAAATAACTTAAATTCTGACAGGGGCAATTATTGCGTATAGTTCAGCAGATCATTCCTATTAATTCTTTCCCAAAGACAATATCTGTTTGAAACAAACAAAAATGTCAGACCTACAATAACTCGAGAGATCTCAGTAGTACACGTAGACCGCCTAAAAATTTGTCACCTCGATGCCGGAAAAGAATCTCATAAGTCCTAAAAACAATTATACTGATTAAGTAGTACCTTGTATCCAACAGATTGGCCAATACTTTCACCTCTTTCAGAAGCAATTCTTTCAGCCACTGCACTTGAACAATGGAGTATAAGAACTAACTCGCAGTTCTGGATCCATAAATAAACCTCAAACTACATTCAAGATACAAAGAGGTTGCACAACCTGACGTGGCAGATATTCTCCTTGGCTGAGTACAAATGATTTTACATATCTCTCCATTACTCCATGCATCATCCAAAAGATACTGTGGAACCTAATAATTTCATAGACGATAAATTAAATTCCGGTTGTTCAAGAAACATGCTTCAGACCAAGATATTAAAAGATATGCACTACGCAAGTTTCTCTTCTATTGTATCATCAAAAAACATGATGCTGGAGATTCATTAGTTCAGGCATTGGAACTTTTATTATGCTTTTTGGCCCCAAAAAAAAGCAATATATGCTATATCTAATGCAGATAATGGATCATACTTTTAGTATGTCAAACACTCCATCTTTTATCGATCAGAATAGGATACAATAGAAGAGGAACAACAAAAGTGTTGAAAAGCAGTACCTGCGTTGTTTTGCCGCATCCAGTTTCACCAGATATAAGCACAACCTGTAATGAAAATTTGGAAGACAAAATTAGCAATAATCTATGATACGTAGGAAATATCCAATCACAGAGTATACATGCCAATACAATAAAAAAGATCTCAAGTCAGTAGCCTTCTCATCAAGCTACTTAGTGAAATTTTAAAACAAAAACGCGTCCTTCTCAAGTTCTACAAATATAATGGAAACAGATATGTAACTGTTCATCATTAGGGAGCTCAAATAACTATGACGATCACACTGATATAGCAAAAAAGGGGGGCAATCAAATCTAGCAAATACTAAAAATATAAAGAAAGTACAAAGGGAAAAAAAAACTCAAACAAAGACGACCTGTTGAGACCTCACTGAAGACGTGATAACATCCTTGAAAGATGCAATCGGGAGCTTGGACCTGTTCTCAGCAATCTGCAAACAAGGGAATAATCAATTACGATAATTATCTAACATCAAACATTACCAAAGTTGTAAGGCTACCAAGGGGAGGTCCCGACCTGTCTCATGTGTGGGTCATTCTCAATACGAGAAATAAGTGATTGCGCCTTGCTGGCAATTTCAGATTGGCTCATTTCAGGCCTGCAGAAAAAATCATCTCTCTGCGCTACATAACTACCTTTTCCGCTACTTGCTTTAAATTTATCCTCCGTCGTGTCCCCGTCATTAGGGGGAAACTGCGAAAACAAGTCCTGTAAAACGGCATTCAATCCTGCTGAAAATTTGAAAGAACTCCCTTCCGGGACGTCTGCTATCTTTTTCCTACATGTTGTTGATTGTTTCCTCTTATGAACATAAATGCGACGTTGCTGGCCTTTCCTACATGTTGTTGATTGTAAGAAAAAGGAGAGTAGCCCCATGAAATTATAAAAGAACTAACACAAAGAAGAATGAAAATTCATTTTTGATTATCTGAATCATGACAGACCCTTCACTCTTAGACGTCATTCCCATTCTCTTGCATAACATGTGCACTCCTACACGCTCCTTCCTGGTGAGCTTCTCTTCAAGTTTGCATTCTGTAAAATTTTGAAGATTAGGAGACTTTTCTTCCTCGTAAGATTCCACATTAAGCATCATGTTCACAACTACAATAACATTCAACTAAAAAACATCTCTCTCTCTCACACCACACACACACAATAGCTTTGTAAGAGTGAATTGCATTTTTTGTCCCACATGACATCATCTCATTTCATTTTGGTCGCAAACTTTTCGGCCCTACTCGCATTTTTGGTCCCATTACTAATGAATTTTGGCACTTTTAGTTTCAAAAATTGCACACATAAAAAAAAAATTCACTCCCGATACTATTTTATACATGGTTTATATTGCTATGAATAAATTACATAATTAAAACCGCAAATGCGCAAACAATCATCACTAACGGCGGGACCAAAAATGCTCGTGCGGATCTAAAAGTGCAACTATCAAGACCAAAAACGAAACGGAACTATCCCCTATGGCACCAAAAACATAATTTACTCTCCTAAACCATCCATTCTCGCGGGTTTCCAACTAAACATTTGCATGTCAATGTGGAGCCAAAAAAGCAGGCAGAATGCATAAACAAGCACATATAGCATCAACTTCACCAGTTAGTTATCGAAGATTGAATATTTCAGCCAATATTAACAAAGAAAAACCTTCCCCCTTCTCTCTCTAAGACCCTTCCCACAACCCCAAGAAAAAGAATTAACTTCAATAATCCCAAATTGAGACCTTTTTACTCACCCTCATCTTTTGAATGCAGAAACTTCTGGAGAATCTCCGTGACTCGAGTGCGGGTGGCCTTAGACAGAATCCCATTCTCTAGCGGATCTTTCCGTTTCTTCTTCTGGCCGTAGGGACCTGGCCCCATACCTCTATTTCTCTTATTTCTACCCATTTTTGCTGGCCTCTTTATTCCTCTCGAGCTGGTTATAGGAAGATGCGGAGATCTTCTGCGATTTCTGGAAGTGGGTTTTCTCAGTATGATCTTGAGACGAAAAGGGGCGGATTAGAGATTGAAGAAGGAAGACGCTGTTGAGATTTTCAGCTTTGCGAGCTTCCGATTTTCCAATTTCTTGGAGGCGGTTTTCTTCCTGTTCGGTTTATATGTTGATAGATTTTCATACGGCATTTGGGGTTATTATCTCTTTTTCTAATTAAAATTTAAAATATATATTTAAATCCCTAAAAATGTTTTATAATAATTATATTAACCTGCTACAAGAAGTAATAATGATACGTTCAGTAAATTTTTTATGTCAAAAGTAACAAGTATATTCATGATTCGAGTAGGATCTGACTTAAACTTGACAATACAATTCAAAACTCGATTGGTCCTTAGGAACTCAAATAAGTATCAAGCTCGAGTTTGATTTTATATATATTATTTTTAGTTTAATAAAAAATTCATAATTTATATGGTATAAATTAATTTATAATTTAGTAATAAATTGAGGTGTAAAAATCTAAATTCTATAAAGTTCGATGATGCTCGTATCCTCATGGGCACGTGTCTATAAAGTTAAGAATTCAAAAATTATAGCTCAAATAGTTCAACTCGACATATATCAAATTGATATTGAATTTTTGTTCAATTGAATTCAAACAATTCACAAGCTAACTTGATTCATTTATGCCATATTATCAATATGAGATTAGGAATATTGATGTTTCTAATTTCTTCCTTTAAAGGTATGATATCTCCACCCCTTGCTCGATTCATTTATGCCCCTATTCAGTATTCAGATCGTAACGTTTCCGATGACATTATATTGAATCAAATAAAGGAAGAGATATTATTATCACATTGAATGCAAATTCACATTCTTCTTGTGTATTGTTTGGACTAAACATTTTAAGCAAAAGAATTTACACGAAAAGTATTTCCCTTTCATCTTCTTCAACTCCTCCCATTGCAATGAACGCCATTAGTATGCCTCCCATTGTAGTTCATGCTAACCTTGTTCAGCCCCCAGATTCGTATCGTCCGATCATCGCTAGCGGACGCCAGCATGTGCGGGTTCGCCGGATTCCAGCTCACACAGTTCACTGCGCCGGTATGCCCAGCTAATGTCATTATGAGCTCCCCTGAGAGCTTGTGCCATATGTAAACCTACGAACAAACATACACACGTAAGCAACGACGCGTTTCAAACACCCATACAGGAAATAACAATGCGATCAAGATATCGGAAAGTAAGGATGGCAATTCATGCGTGTCAGGTCATTATTGTGTCAACCTGTTAGTGACACAACCCATTAAGACCCAACACAAATACGACCTGTTAAGAATATGGCCGACACGAATACGACCCATTAAGAATATGGTCAACACGAACACAACGCAACCCGTTAAGCTCTAAACACGAGCACGAAGATGATCTAATAAGAACTCAATCCGATAAACATGACAACACAAATATGTCATGACATTGATAATGACACGAACCCGTTAAGCCTAAATAGTAATCCACTATTATCGTGCTGATTCGTGTTTGGTTATCGTATCACGTCAAAATTTGCCAGCCCTACCGGAAAGAGATGAGAAGGAGCATTACCAGCGAGTCCTCGCTGCCACTGGCGATGAACGCATGGTCCAATCCCCCGAAACAAGACTGCACGACATAACGAGCGCGTTTGTGGCCTTTGTACTTGGCTACCAGCCTCGGGGACCCATCGATGTTCCAAAGATGGAGCTCTTCGTTCCAGAGGCTGAGAAGCAAGAACTTGCCATCTTCGGACAAGGAGAATGAGGTTATGATCTGATCCTCCTCGATGAATCGCTCGGACATTGATTCCCATCCAAATAACAGTATTATAGTCTCTTTACAAACACTGATGAGTTCTTTTGTGTGGCTAGTGATGCCCAAGTCTGCAATCCTGAGAGTTCTCTGTCCTCTCCAGCATTCCAACTCTTTCCCCTCGAGATCCCACAAGACAATGCTTTTATCAGTGATGCCAGAGAATATGCTCTTCCCATTGGGCGCCCATGCACACGAGAACAAACCGAGACCACTTTTTTCGTATATATGGAGGCATTCTGCAGAGGCAACGTCCCATCGTCTAACTACCTCCTCGGCTCCACATGTGAGAAGTTGGCTATCATCGGGGCTCCACGAGATGCAGGATACGGGTTTTTGGTGACCATGTAGTCTGTGTTTTAAAGAAACTTGACCATCGAGCATAACCTACGAAAGAAGAAACCATCAGGATGCATGCATGACAATAACATCATAGCAATCATCAGACGGGATTGGGTAAAATATAGTGCAGCAATGAATCTGTCATTTTTTAAGATGGACAGCATACACATTGACTTTTGCTAGACTTCATTCCAAGATTAGCATACTTCCAAGATGAGTTTTCTTATATGGCAGTCTTATTCTTTCCTTTTTTTCCTTTAAATATACATCTAGCTGATAAAATGAGAAAAGGTACTCACAGAATTTATTTGTGTCAAACTAGAAAACACAATGAGCTCAAGAGCACAAGTAACATTAGACAAATAGAAGTTCAGCTGCTTCACACGCTTGTTTCACTACATTTGCTTGCTCATAAGCAGATATGAATACATCATAGTTGCTTCAACATTCTACACAATCCGGTGTTTTGGAGGAATGTTCCAGTGGCTGATGTATATTTCAAGCATTTCAATAACCAGTTCAAATGCAAAAATTTCAAAATATGTACCCAAGATTTGATGTTGAAACCTCATAATACACAAAACAATGACTTAGAATTCTTAATAGAACTTAAAGCATTACCTCCCATATAATAACAAGACGATCACCAGACGATGAGGCCAAGTATTTTCCATTGTGAGAAAATTGCAAAAACCACACTTCATCATTATGTTCTTGTAGCACCTGGAGGGTCAAATCAACAAAAAACAAATCAGTGATGCTTCCATGTAAAGCATGATTAGTGCCAACCATAAAACAGTCAAGTAGCAATTCTGTACATAAATAAGTAACCCTACATCAATAAATTTTCTGAGATGAAATCCCTATGTCCTTGATGGAGCCGAGCTATTGTGCATTAGGCAACTATCACTCATTAAAAAACACCTGAGTAATCAAATTAGTCTACACTCTACACTGCATATACCTTCAATTTCTTTCAGATTACTGCAAATAAAGAGCTAAATTACCTGCAATGTTTTAGTAGGGATATGATCTCTCCCACACTGATGATCAGCAAGCAATGACATTTCTCCAACGGAAGAATTATGAAACTTACAAGCATCCTTTTGCAAGACAAGAGCCTGCTCAACAAGATGAACCAATCTTTTCTCTGGAACTATCACTGTTGGGGGAAGCAACTTACGCAATTTATCCAGTAACTCTTTACGAGATTCAATCTTTGACCCTTTAGTAGATGCTCCATCATGCAAATTTTGTGAGGGAGAAACAATGAATGAAGACAGCTCTCTAACTCTGTCATCATGTACACAAAGAGGAGTGATCTTTGTCCTAAGTGTCTTTAAAGCATCCATAATCTTTCCATCATCTAAGAGTTCGAAAAAATTCTGCTCGTATATTACAAAAGATGCTGACTTGATTATTGTTTCATCTATTGGACCAATTTTATGTAACACTGATACACTTTCATCCCATTGACCTTCAAGAATTTGATGCATAAACAAATCTACTGCAGGGGCATGAAACGGTATTCCCGACTCTTCCTCCAGGCATGCCCCAGACTTTGAATAGCCAAGTGAATATAATGCCTCTGCTATAACACGAACAAGCTCAACTTTCTTTATGACACCTTTTAGACCAACAACCTCATCATCCCCATCGGATGCCAAAAGCTGAGCCATTGAGTCGCCCAATGAGCAACCTCGCTGTCTAAGAAATAAACTGTTGGAAATACCCCCTGAATCTACAGAGGTCACCTTCACACGCTTTGATGGTGGTTCATCATCCTCTAAACCTCCCATGAAAAGCCCACGTCAGCCCATATATTTGAACTAGATGGTCACAGTAAGGAATTGAGATCTTTCTTATCAAATACTTCAGAAATAACCAGGCTATCTGCAAAGAGAAAGGAAGAGAGAGATGCTAATAAAGTTAGGACCAAATACCATAATGACATATAAATTGGATCAATTTCCGAATGAGAATTTCCAATACTCCAATCGTCCCTAAAACAGAAAAATAACTAGTCAAGGGATGTAAAAATTTAACAATAAAAGCTAAACTTCTAAATTTAAGATGCATAGTTTGCACAGGCATGGTCTAATTGCCGCCTATGTGGAATTGGGTTTCATTGAGAAACAAACAAGACAGTTGACACGATACGACTACATCACATTGATATAACAAGTACTTGACAAAGGGCAGCTAACTTATTTCAGGTGGTGCAGATATGCATAAGAGAAATCAAGATATCAACAATGGTGAAATCAATGTGCAATATAGCGAAGCATGTAAAACTCCAGATATATATATAAACAACATTCCTTTTCGCATTTAAATTGCTTGTCTTGTCTCCTCCTCCTAATTAACTCATTAGCATCCATGTCCCTCGAGTAAAATTTCTACTTGCTTCAAGTTTATAGTTTCCTAGTGAACAAAACGAAGCTCAATAGCATATCAACATAGCTAATCAAGACAAGTAAAGCAGACATTTATTCGGTCAACCACACATGCAGCGATCATGACTCGATACAATATATCACCGGCTACAGCACGATTTCAGAAAGTATTCCACATCACATAATTTACCTACAACTACAAGAAGCCCAAACTAATCTATTACACATAAACAGCAATCAGATTCTCCAATTTCTATCCAACTTACCTACATTAATAGATATAAACTAAAACCACATCTTAATCAATTGGATAATCTCAAGCACAACATCAGAGCACCACTTAACCAATAAAGCCCAAACTTATCAACTACACATAATCGCCCCCAGTCTCGAACTTTGCAATCAAATCAAACTGAAACCCCAAACCCGTTTAAAATTCGTCAAAAACTTGGGGAAAAACCAACTCCAATCCCGATTCAAAATACGCCTTGATATCCAACAGGAAACAAGAAAATCAATGAAAGCAAGTAGAATCGCAAAATTACCGACTCACACACAATCGAAACGAACACCGATTATCGCGCGATGAAGAGAAATGGAGCCGACCCGTTTAGGGATTGATCGAAAAAGGATTTGGAGAAGGGGATCCGAGTAAGAAATGGGTACTTATATGGGTGGTTTTGTGTGCAAGGGAAACATAATATTTTACTCTTCTATTTGGATGTGAGATTTCTTTAGAAGCACTCAAAGATTTCCCTTTTTTTACCTATGGTAAATTTATGTGTGTAAAAAAATTGTTGAAAACAAAATGCCATTAAAGTTTATTTTATTAGAGGACGTCTCTCGTTGGACGCCTAAATTGTTTGGCGGAATTGAGTTTAAAATATAAGGAGAATATGAGTTTGAATTTAGAATTCAAAGCGGGTATAGATTTGAGTTGATGGAAATAAACTATCGACATCAATCTAAATTATTTACGCGATCTAACGCAAGTTTTTGTCATTTTTTCATAGTTTGATGCATGCATGATTGTAATCTAACAAAAAATTGAGTAAGAATCGCCTAAATGATTTAGACAGATCCAAATAATCAATTTTCACCAACACAGTCCAAATCCGTCGGGCCACCAAACTAATTAGACGGTATAACAGAAAAACTCCACTTGTAATTTTCGCTATCATGCAGATAATGAAGCTTTTTAACATCCACATCAAAATATCATATTAACTCCAACTAGTGCATCAAATTATTCTAAGCCCATGATCATAAATAAATTGCTAAAACCAATAATGAAATTAAAATCAATATTCTAAATGTAAAGGGACAATAAATGGAATGTAAATTGCATAAAATTGAAAAAAAAAAAACGTGATGCTCAAATCACGAGCGACAATCTTCAATTGACTAGTTACAAGATATTTATAATCAAAAATAATTTCTAACTTAAAACAACAAAACAAGTCTCCAAATTTGTGCATCATATGATGTTTATAGTACATGGAAGACATTCGTCGTTAGGTTAAAACAAGTGAGAGAAAAAGTCCAAAACACATGAAGCACATCTTTAATCAATCGAGTACGACCGATTTTCGGCTTCCACATCCCGAAAGTCGGTCAACTTTCCCTCAAATTTCCAAAATTCATCGTATTCGAATCGGCCAATTCTCGGCCATGGGTCGACAAGAAATCAATCGAGTTTCCATTGCTTGATTTGTGCGACTCTGCGATCCGTCGGTTCCCTTCCCTTTTTTGTTCATCTATCACCTCTTCGCTTGCTATTTTTTCTCCGACACCTCAAATAAGTCTTGGAACCCTATAAAATGAGCATAATATAATCCGATATAAACAATAATTTAAGTGGCCCACCCCTCTCTCACATCGTGGGACCCGCCCATATGAGAGAGCGGTGGGTACGCATCATAAATTCACCTCATCTCTCAAAACTCTGTATTGTTCCAATTTTATCGGATGTCCCGAAGGGACACCTCATCTCTCAAAACTGAAGTGTATAAAAGGCAATGTATGTTCTCAAAAGGTGAAATGACTATACACTCCATTGACATTGATCTTCCCCATGCCTCAAGAAACTCAAACTCTGACACAACCACCTCATGCCTTGTGTCTTCCTTTTTTTATTGTAAGCATGCCCCAAAGTTTTCCAACTTTTATGCTCTTACAATGTACTTTTTTCTTTTCTAGAGCTCATAAGGTGCATCTTTTCACTATTTTTTTTTCTATAGGGCATTCTACAAGGCAATTGTTATAACAATTCACTAATATTTAAATCAAATCATTTCACTCTTCCTTATTCACCCACTTTATGTATCAAGAAAGAATTTCAAATGGCTCAAGAGGGTCCCCAGATTCGGGCGCAAGAGGTTAAAGCATCTTGTCTATGTCCAATGGCAGTAGGTCACATGTTCAAGCTTCAGTGGAGACATCTGGGGTGGGATTTAATAATATTGTATTCTAATTTTTTAAAAAAACTGGCTCAAGAGGCTTTGTAATGGAAAATTTTGAAAGGGATAGTATATGGAGAGAATTGACCAACAAAAGATGGCTAATAAATAACTCTCACCCCTAAGCATACATTCTAGAATTTTGAGACAGAACCAAAACATATTCTAGTAATGTATGCACATGCTTCTGCCACTCATAAAAGAATTAAATTGCATATAAATAGTCTACCACCTCGGGGTGCAACGGGCAAGCACCTTTCTTGTGATCTTAAAAGTCAAGGATTCGAGTCTACGTGGGGACATCTGGGTGGGATTTATTGTAATTTAAATATAGTAAAAAAAAATGAATAACAGTTATTATTCGCTCAAGTCCTGATGGTTTATTCTATCATTCTTTTAAAGCTCAATAGATCAAAAACTTATCAAGTAAATCATCACACAAAATCATGCTTATTCAACAAACAACAGTGTTATCATTCATTATCGACTCGTCATCAATAAAAATATACTCGTGCATTGAGGACGACTTTTCAAACAAGCTCTTGCGGTACACTAGACTCAATATCAAAATGAAAATAGATTCAAAGCAATAAAATGGAGAAAAGAAACAGAAACAAATAAAGCAAATAAATAAATGACAGATAAAAATTAGAAATAGTCGCACCTCCATCCCAAACTTGTTAGGAAACATTTGAGAACTAGTTTTGAAAAGAAAAAAAATGGCTATTTTAAAATTTTACCTCCTGTTGCTAAGGCGGTGGGCGCTGGTGTTGTGGGATGAATGGAGGTTCCGGCAGGTGGTGCTGCAGTCTCAGAGTCTCCAGAATTTGAGCTTGCTGGGCTTCCATTTGAGCTTGTTGAGCTCGCACTTGAGCCAGTTCCGATCGCAGTTGAGCCTGCTCAGCTAGTATTTCATCCAGGTTGGCTCGCATTTGAGCTTGTTGGGATCGCACTTGAGCCAGGTCAGCTCGCATTTCGTCTTGATTGGCTCGCATTTGAGCCTGTTGGGCTTCCATTTGAGCCTGTTGGGCTCGCACTTGAGCCAGTTCGGCTCGCAATTGAGCCTGACCAGCTAGTATTTCATCCTGGTCGGCTCGCAGATGAGACATTATCACTTCATTGATTTCCATGGCGGATCTCATGGCAGCCATGTGTTGATACCAATCGCGTTGTTGCTCCTCAGTATCTTCTTCAACTCGTTGGCACGTGTGGGGAGCCATTCGAGCCAGGTATGACCGGAGGAGGTCTAGGTGGACCTCTGCATTTGTTAATTTCGAGGTATCCTGGAGGTCTGCCACACGAGTGAGCTCGGGGTTTGGCAAATGGAAGAGACCCTCCTTCGAGTTCAGAAAATACTGGCCTCTCGAGCTTACCAAGACTTGCATCTGTGTCAACTGGCCTATGTTCACATCTTGAGACTCCAGTTTGTCAACAAAAAGCAAATCAGATGAAGGCATTGGCACATTAAACAAATCTTCAAGTAAGAAATAGTACAATATTACATAAAATCCCACACTAATATTCCCACTATAACTCAAACCCGTGACTTAATGCTAATGGGAAGGATGGCTTAAACAAATTTTCCAGTGTCCATGTAAAGCATAATCAGTTCCATCAACAAAACATTCAAGCAGAAATTCGATATAGAAACAAGTAAAGCAATTACTACATCAAGTAGTTTTCCGAGATAGACAAGCTATACTAGGAATTAGGCAAATCAGATGAAGGCACTGTCACATTAAACAAATCTTCAAGTAAGAAGGAGTACAATATTACATAAAATCCCACATTAACATTCCCACTATTACTCGAACCCATGACCTAATGCCAATGGGAAAGAACACTTGAACAAATCTTCTAGTGTCCGAGTAAAGCATAATTAGTTCCATCAACAAAACATTCAAGCAGAAATTCTATATATAAACAAGTAAGCAATTGCTACATCAAGTACTTTTTCTGAGTTAAGACCAGCAATACTAGGAATTAGGCAACTATCGCTCCTAAAAGCAACGGATTACTTCAAATTAGTCCCCACCATGTGCCTTAATCTTCTTTCATATAACTGTAAACAGTGAAGAACTAAATCAGCACTACTACGAATTAGGCAACTATCACCCATAAAAGCAACAGAGTACTTCAAATCAGCCCACACCGTATGCCTTAATTCTCTTTCAGATAATCAAAAACAACAAAGAACTATTACCTGCAATTTCTTAGTTGGCACATGGTCTCCCCCACAGTGATGATCATCAAGCAATGCCATTTTCCCAACAGAAGAATTATGAAACTTACAACCCTCCTTTTCCAATGCAAGAGCCTGCTCAACAAGATGCAACAATCTTTCCTCTGGAACCATCACATTAGGGGGAAACAACTTACGCAATTTACCCACAAACCTTCTACGAGATTCAATCTTTGAACCTTCATTATCAACTAAATTTTGCGATGGAGACACAACGAATGAAGCCAGCTCCTTAATTCTCTCATTATGTACACAAAGTGGAGTCATCTTCACCCGCAGAGTCTTTAAAGCATCCATGACCTTCCCATCATCCAAGAGTTCCAAAAACTTCTGCTCGAATATCACAAAAGATGCTGATTTGATCATTCCTTCATCTACTAGACCAATTTTATGCAACATTGATACACTCTCATCCCATTGACCTTCAAGAATTTGATGCATGAACAAATCTACCGAAGGGGAATGAAGAGGAATTCCTGATTCTTCCACTAAGCATGCACCAGATTTTGAATATCCAAGTGAATGCAATGCCTCTGTTATAACACGGACAAATTCAGCTCTCTTTATGATACATTTTGAACCAACAAACTCATCATCCCCTTCAAATACCAAAGGCTGATCCATTGAGTCACACAACGAGTAACCTAGCAGTCTAAAACACAGCAGCAACTGCAGTTAACATGGAAGGTCCAGCTAATCAAGCTGAAATCGACTACGCGTAATCCTGAAGTCTCGAACTTTGCAATTTGATCGAGCTTAAACCCTAAATCCACGAAAATTTTGTCAAAATATGGGGGAAAACCGATTTCCAATTCAAAATATGCCTAGATATCTGGACGGACACATGGAATTCAAACAAATCAAATGAGTTGAATCGTCGATTACCGTCTCGAAGTAATCAAAACGAGCACCGATTATTGCGCGGTGAATAGTGAATACAAATGGAACCGACCCGTTTAGGGGTTGAGCGGTGTAGATTTGGAGCAGAGGATCCAAGTTAGAAATGGGTACTTATTCGATACGACATAATAATCGAATAATTTGAACTCGAGCTGGACTCATCATTCAACTAATTGATTTTGAGTTGTTTCATACAGATCACGAATGAATAACTCGACTCGACTCGACTCGATTCACACTCTTAATATAGATATAGATGGTGATTTTATTGTGGTAAAATTATTTGTTTTTTTTTTTAGCAAAATAAAATTATTTGTTAAATCAGAATAGAATTCAAGATAGTCAGACTTAATTTTATTTCATTGCAGTTTGATGCATGCATCATTTTCGGGGGATATAATTGTAAAATCTTTAAGTATTATATTATAATCGAACGTGTATTGTTAAGGCTATTTTTGTTGTTTCTGCGCCGAAATATAGAAATGGAGATGAAAATGAAGTGTGGGAGTGAAATTAAATGGCTAGTTATAAACGAATTCATAATTAAAAAAAAAATAATACATGAGTTTGCATTCCACAAATGCCTCTAAACTCTAAATCAATATCATATTTAGACCTATAGATATTAGCTCCTATAAATCAAACACTATGTATAGACCTAGTGGTTGCTAATATATATATAAAAAAAAAAGAAAAGAAAAATGTGGATTTCTTATGATTTTTATGATCATCAATTGAGATGAGTCCATTCTCCTCTCAGAAACAATGAGCTTGTCAAAATCATGAAGGCTTGGGATGACTATCGTGACTAACCGGCAATCCCGCTTCCAAATAAAGACGAGCAGTCGTGATCGTAATAGTAATCGTAATATATTATACACACACGCAACTTTTGTCTTTAATTATTTTTCCACCTTTTCCCTGAAATTGAACATTATTCAAAAAAAAAAAATTGGCAAAACATCTCCTCTCCTTTTAATACAAGACAGAGTAAGAAATAAAGATAAAGAAATGCACGAGGAAAATATTATTTTTTTAAAAATCCACATTTATTGGGCCTTATGAATAACAAAGATGGGCCAACGAGAAAATAATATAGGCCTGTTAATAATACAGTCCAAATTTTTCCATGATCCAAAATTCCACACCAACAATGAAACGATACCAAACACACAATTTTGTAGTTAGTTGGTTTTAGGTCGAGTTTGTGGCAAATAATTTATTTATTAAAATTATTTTATTTTATGTATTGTATGGAATAACAAGCAAAAATGGAGTTATCTTTGTGTGTTATAATGTTGTTAAAGATTTTTACGAGATAATGATCTGGGCACCGCGAAATGAAATTGTAATGATAAAAAATATGAGTGAAATGACAACACTTTTGATTCGACCTTTGAGGAACCATAGGCAAGGATTGATCTCTATAACCCATCAACGGCTCGATTTAACCATGTTGGATAGTAAAGACGCCACCACATCATCGTCTTGGTAATTTAATACATATTTTTAAACCAGTATGTTGTTACAAGAATACAAGTATTGTATATTTATAACACACCATCTATCAAGTGGTATCTGGGATAAAACGATAGTATAATAAACTCTAGTATCAATATGTGGCATCCGTATACGCTTCATCAATATAATTAGCTTAAGTTATTAGTTTTTCTATTAAATATGTCGGTATAATCTTGAAACATGAAATTATAACCTATGTAAAACACGACATGCTTTCTTGTTAGAGATTGAAACATTAATGTTACATACAAAACCGAACATGCTTTGTCCATTTGGGGACAACCGAGTGGTGGAAACCCGTGTGTATAATTTTCTATAGTCTAGGGTTCAAATCTCCAATCACAATCCCCGATTCAAAAAAAAAAAATAGAACATGCTTTTACACGTCATTTAGTGGGTGAAAGAATACCTTCCTTGTCACGTGGAAAAAGGTTGAATTACCTTTCTCACCCTTCACATTAACTCATCAAACATGTTCGATCCCTACGTACCAAAAACAGTTGTACTTCTTTATGCATTTTTATTTATCTTCAACCTAAATTTCATAATTCTCAATTTAGCTTTCGAGGTTTTTAAAGTTTTCGTCAAGGATATCCATACTTAACGATGGTAGGATTTATTTTTAGTGAAAATAGTTGATTCTCATTGTTTTCTGAATTAATTTAAGTTTTAAAATTCAATTTTCTATTGTTTTCGCTTAAATAATGCGTTGTGGTTACTGGTTATATAACATTCATGACTGTTTGATTGGGTGTGTTTCTTAATATCATTAAGTATGATTTTTTTGAATTGATAATTTTGTGATTGTTGAGATCGTATAATGGTAATTTATCTTTAAATCGTGAATCAGAATTTTTTTTTTAATTCTTAATTGATTTGACGATGACCAATAAATATTCATCCCTAATTGACTAGATCAATCTAATATTAACAATCTAACTACATTT
>AYJT01106487.1:0-10497 GCA_001278415.1 Ocimum tenuiflorum
AAGATGGATATTTCTACGACGACATCCCGCCACCTTTCCCGCCGCTCTACCGCCCCCGCATAAGCGCTCGTGCGCGGTTTAAACGCCTTCATGGTGTGTCTTCTTTTTCTTTTCTTAATTAGGAGAAGAATGATGGCGAGCAGCAGGAGGAGCACTAGTATTCCGCTGGCGATCAATATTCCGACCGAGGCAACAATATTTGGTGGAGGTAATTCGAGTGCCGGCGCAGGAGAAGGAAGAAGGTCTTGTGAACACAAATTTTATTATTTATTTATTTGTGAATAAATAAACATAAAACTTGTGTACAATCTGATTTGATGTGGATCAAAATTTCAATTTTATGAGTTCTATCTCTATTGTTCCTTTGATTCTTATCTTCAAATGTTCTTCAAATCCTCAAAGAAATTTGGTATCTTTGATATTCTCGAACTTAATGTTGAAGTTTATAACATTAGTTTAGAGGATCTACACCTTGTTTCTAAATTGAATGCTGGATTTGACTTAAACTTGATTAAGAAATCGATCTTGTTCTTTGTGTTCTTGAACTTTTGATCTTCTTTGTCAAAGAGTTGATGATTTGATAATGTTTCACGGGGAAGGGGGTGAGCCTTAATTCCGAATCAAACGCCGAGCTGCTTTCTATGAAAAACGACTTGAATATTCACTTGAACGTCTTGAACGTGTAGAGAGAAATCTGAATTTCTTCCTTCTTAAATTCTTCTTCATGTGTTGTATATTTGATTTGTATTTTCTATGCCTCTACTCATAGGATTTTGTAGAGATCGCAGAGATTACGCGACGGGATTTGAACTTATTTATTATTTGATGGAATCACCACATATCAAGATCTTATTGCGCCGCCCATATTTTGGATAAACTTGAAATATTTAATCATGTGTTAAATATGTTAAATATCAATTATTTATTTATTTATTTATAGAAAATAATATTTAATTATATCCCAAACATAAATAAAATGATATTTAAATATTTAAAATCCATATAACATGATTGAATTAGTCACGAATATAATCACATGTTAAATATGCCAACTATCAATTTTTTATTTAATTTAGGAATTAAATTAAATTCCTAAATATAAATGAATCGATATTTAATTCTTCATAATTCACATCACTTGATTTAGTTGCCCATGAATTTTTATGTGTCTACAAATTACCCCCTTGAAACTTAATCATGAATTTATTTTTGTATTGGAGAGAGAATGAGCCTCAAAATTTTAAATAATTTATACTCGTATTGTAATAAAACTCTTATTTTGAAAATAGAAATGATTATTTTCTATTATTAGAAATTACTATTTATGGTAAGTTTAATGATTAGTTTTAAATTAAGTGTTGATAATTCATTGATATTCAAAAATTTTCACTGCGATCAAATGCCTCCAGTTTAACGAGTCCAATATACTATTTCATTCGTAATTTAAAAAGGGATAATACGGTGCACTTCGTTTTAAGAACTGAGACCCGGATGTCCCGGAATTAGTTTTTAAAGGTTAATTAAACAGAATAAATTCATCATTTTGCAAATGGTGATCAACAAACACAAACTGTGCTTGGGGTTTAGAGTATAATTAAAAACCTTACGCAATGCAACTCTCCGGATGAAGATCTGACACCAAACGAGCAAATGGCAAGATTTTGAACGCGAAAATATTAAATATTTTTGCATAGTAAGTTTTCGCAAGTGTGTTTAACACAAAATGATGTGTATGACCACTACATGAACATCTGAAACAAACGCCACGAGCAGCGAGCTCATTTGAAGGATTCTTTTCGCTGGCTGGATATCAACTTTTTCAAATTTACATGTTTTGCCATGCACGTTGATCAGATCACACCCCCAACAAGATGTGAATCATAAGAGAGTAGAAACACTCGCAAGTGTGGGAACAACACCTTTATACTGGAGAAAAGCAGCACACTACGAAGCCGTCGTGCACCGACGAAATATTATAATAATTTCCATCAAAAATATCGCCGAGAATCTAATTATCATCCCCTGCCTCCCTATACCCGTGGAACTTGCTCCCAAAATTACCAAAATAGGCTAGGATGAATGGAGGAAAGGAGGCCAAGTCACAGCCCCTCATTTTTTGCCCTCAGTCGTGAATCAAATATCATCCAAAATCACCAATTGCATCATTTTTCCCAAACATCAGTTTTAAAGAGTATGTAGTGGTAAGAGAGTAAGAAGGAAGGTGGAAGAAACAAGACATCTTGCCGAAGAAGACAACCCACTTTAAAACGGTGGTTGAGTGGGGAGTTTTTGTATGGTCCCTATACTCATTTCCTTCCACCATTTCATGATACTTAAATTCTAATTCGTAGTTCACATGTATACTTCATAGTTCGTGGAAAAATCAGAGTTGGAGTGCTCGTGAGTTCGCCAGAAAACGATAAATACCAGAGGTTATTAACCAACCTTCATTTCTATGATTTTGCATTAATAAAAAATTATTCATTGCTATTTGATGTTTAAAGCATGGATAATCACATTCTACATTTTGCAAGGATATTAACTATATGTTTGGATCATGTTGGGGTTGAGTGGATCGCGAGATATCAGTCGGAGCGAAGCTCCGGGCCACCATTAATGGCAAACAGAACACCCCCCATTTGATCGAATGGGTCTTCCTTCAATGTGAAGTTTCCTGATCCCATTTGGTTGAATGGGGTACCACATTCGATCGAATGGCAGCCTTCTGCCTCTATTTGACTCCGGTCGACGTATTTGAATCCCAATTTCTCGTACTCAACTTGCAGACCTTATTTATCCCATAATACATGATGGTTTTGAGTGATTCTTGTTTCTATATGTTCATTTGACTTCCTAGTATATGTGTATCATATTTGAAATCAATCCGATATGATTTGGGTGGTCAAAATTGTATTTGAAAACCGTCGCCAAAAGTTTTTCCATAATCTGTCAGCCCATATTGCGAGACATTTTTCTCTAGATCCAACTATTGGATTTCATTAATTCATTTTCGGTTGTGTTCCTCATGTTCCCTAGTTGTTGTATACCAAATGTGAATGTCGATCGGACTTGATTTGCCTAGTTAAACAAGAGTTAGAAAACACCTTGTTGATGCTGCGAAGGCCCTTCGACCCACCATTCGATCGAAGGGGATGGGTCTGGATCTCGTGAAACACGACTCCATTTAGCCGAATACTCTTCCAATTCGGTTGAATGGCCCTACTTTGACCCTCTTAGCCCTATATGACATCCTAATGATCGTACTCATACACCCCAGCCTCAGACAATTTAATGGATATCATATTCCCTTGATTTTGAATATCGATAGCCTCAGTACTTGAATAATTTTGGTTCAAACCTTCATACACTCAATTACCACATATATTTACACAACACGACATAGGTTTTACCTACAATATCTTAATCCTACCTAGTAACATGTTCAAAGTTGACACGTATCCTTATTTTGGAATACAAACATATCTCGACAATTTAGAAAACCCTTGTCAATGAATTATCACGCCTAGAGTTGACATTGACCTTTGATACCTGGTCCAAATCCATATTAGAAATTTTATGAGATGGATTATATCAAACCATCCTAATCGGACGATTCATATTTCGCAGAATGAGAACATAAATCGACAGCAAGTGTTGTGCGACCTAACTGCTAGAAGATCGAGGTGGGCTTTCTTATTATAAAATAAACTGTGATTTCAAGCCTACGCTCTATTTTCAGAAAACAACTACAAAAGCTTGTTTTGTTTTCAATTATGATTGTCATGGCCGAAAAATATTATGTGGATGCCTATCTGCCTAGAAGTATCGGATCGCGTTGTGGTGCGTGAATGGCAGACTGATAACTCAAAATTTGCCATGGTGCATGAATGACCAATTGTTTAACGATCAGACCCTAGTGGTAATTTAAGTCCCTAAGGTTAGTGCACTCGGTGATGCTACAGGGACGTATTTCCCTTGGGACGCATCGTGGCCAGTGAAGAAGGCTTGCTTCCTGGTTCACACCAATAGATATGCAACTCTCTACGGTGTAAATGTGGTATACTCTAAACTGTTTTATGCGCATGAGGTGGTTTCCTAAACTAAAACCCTTGTGAGTCATTTTTTTGTATGGCATAACATATCGAATTATGTATGTATGTTTTCACCATCGTGTTTACTGAGTACTCCCGTACTCAACCCTGCATGTATTTCTAAACATCCAGGTTGTGATGTTGATAGAGGCGAATGTCGCTGAGCTACAGCCTTATACCAGAATAAAGCCCAGGGGTGGATATCATCGTATATGTATCCCAACCACGTATTAATATTCACTGCTATAGTTAAACTCTGATATTTGTATTCCGCTCTATTTTGCTTTTGTATGATAAACTTAAATGTTGATACTATGATGCTTATCGAACACCTTATCCAATAATATCATTAAATAAAACAACTCCCTTTATTAAATATGATGACTCTTCTTATGTTAATTGTTGTGCATGCCTAATTGTTCACAAATCCCCACCCCAAGTCGCGTTCCAGTGGACCGGCTCCCTGGGGAGGTCGGATAGGACACGTATTTAAGAGTTCTTGATTTCAACTTGCAGACCTTTTATACTCGTATCGAGGAGTACTTGAATTTATTTAGATTTGAATTAGTTACATTCAAGCGTAAGGAGTTTTCAATTTGTATTTGAATTTGCTAAATAATTTATACTCGTATTTAAGGAGTTTTCAATTTGAACTTGAATTTGATAGACAATTTATACTCATGTTTAAGGAGTGCTCGTATTCTTTTGAGCAATCAAACGTATGCTTTCAACAAGTAATGTCCATATGGGCTTATAAATTTATACACAATTGGGCTCATGAGATTTTCGTTTACTACATCATCAAAGCTTTATGCAAATACTAAGCCCAATTAAATTAACGCCAACAAAAATGGTCCATCAAGGACACAGTGTTCAGCAAAACGTGATATTGCTGCGACTTATATCATAAGCTATTTGGTGAAGAATCTTACTAAAACTTTCCATCTTATTAAAGTGGAAGATCCTCCTCGATGATATAACCAAACATGACTAGCAACATAACTTTAAGGCATAAGTTGAAGGAAATTTATCTCTATAGAGATATATATGACGATGGGATGCACGACAATGAGTCAAAAGTGGTGTATGTGGCTGACAGTGATGAAGATGTTCGTTTAAGTCTGTTGAGTCTGTTATAGATATTTTGTTGGTGTGCCACGTAGGATAACAAGTGGCCAATAATGGTTTGATATCTCATGCTGTTGACGTCGATAGCATGCTTTGCATGCATGATAGAGATTTATGATTAGTGTGGTGTGCTAGTATAAATACATGTATTCGTCTCCTGTATTTTTTTATTTTTGATGAATGAATGAGAATATTTTCACACTAAAATTTCTTTTTTACATGGTATCTCAGAGCCGGATAATTTCTTAAAAAATTCTTTGAGCACGGAAGCAAAACTGGAATGTGCTCGTTGATGAGGAACATGGATACACGGAACCAGATGATCATGATCAACGGGAAGGCAGACAACCTGCAGAAAGTAAAGAGTTTTGTGCGTGAGAGGAGAATGATGTGTATCAGTTACACATCTCAGAGCATGGAGGATTGCAACTGGTTGCTGAGCCTTTGAATGGAAGAAATTTCCATAATTGGAGTCAAGCAATCAGGCGCGCACTGAGTTCGAAGAACAAGTTAGGATTCATCGACGGAACACTTGCTGAGCCTGCAGCTAATCATCTAGATCGGAAGGCATGGCTTAAGGTTGATTTTATAGTATCTACATGGATCCTAAATTGTATTGCGAAGGAACTCATGAGCGCATTCGAATATTTAGATTCAGCAAAAAGGCTGTGGGATGAATTAACTCATTGCTTCGGTCAGAGCAACGGCGGCGTGATGATCTATCGTCTGCAAATGGAAAATTTTAAGTTGTACGCAAAGTAATCAAAGCGTACTTGTTTATTTCAATGAATTGCAGAGTTTATGGGATGAATGTGCATTATTATCACCAAAAATCAGCTGCACCTGTGATTTCGTATGCATATGTGGTGCTGCGGAAGGTGTACACATTCAGGAGGAGAATAGGCGATTGATAAAGTTCCTAATGGGGCTGAATGATGGTTATGAAACCGTGCGAGGACAAATTCTTCTACAGGATCCATTACCTAGCGTCAGCAAAGCCTGCAGAATCATTTTGCAAGCAGAGGATTAGAAGTTAGCAGCAAGTGATAGCTTCAAATCGGTTGAATACTCTGCCATGAATGTCAATAAGGAACCAAATATGGCTGTAAAATCTAGAAGTGGAGTGCGACGTGATGGATACAAACCGAGAAAATCAAAAGAGGAGAGGTTGCAGCTCAAATGTAATCATTGTAAAGGAGTTGACATGAGGTTCATGAATGCTTTAAACTACAGGGCTACCCTAAGTGGTATATGCAACTCAAGGAACGAAGAGGACGAAACTCTATACATATGGCTGAAGCACCTTTCGATTTAGATTCGAAGAAGCAACGACATGATGATGAGCTGACTTTGGAGGACAGAATTCAGGAAGAGGTAGCTCGATATCTTGCGACTACTCAAGGAGTGAATGAGAAAGTGAACATGATCAAATAATTGGACACTATGCCTTCAGTGCCATGTTTCACACAAGGACGGGGGATTGGATTGTTGATTCCGGTGCGAGTGTACATATCTGCTGCGATCCACATCTCATGATTGGGTTTACAAAGCTGCGAATTCCTCAAGAGTATACTTACCAAATGGAGCAGTGCAATTGGTGAACTATAGCGGATCAGCTAAGGTCAGTGCTCATATCACTCTTAATCAAGTACTGTTAGCACCTAGCTTTTTCTCATAATTTGCTCTTTGTTTCAAAACTATGTGAAGATATGAGGGTGCGGTGTTTATTCTTGTCGACTCATCGTGTCATTCAAAATTGTTTAAATGATGATGTCTTGGGTATTGCAAAATTGGTGGATAAGCTGTA
Organism: Ocimum tenuiflorum; assembly: GCA_001278415.1. Classification (NCBI taxonomy): domain Eukaryota; kingdom Viridiplantae; phylum Streptophyta; class Magnoliopsida; order Lamiales; family Lamiaceae; genus Ocimum; species Ocimum tenuiflorum. The sequence goes on from AYJT01106487.1 coordinate 7,027, forward strand.
TGTTATGGGAGATAATCTACCAGTTAGTAAGGATGGAGTTTGTGCAGCCCGTACTGATGGGGTTTTAATCATATTGGCATGTGGTGTTAGGTCATGCATCATACACAACCATGAAACATATTCCTTTTCTGTCAAAGAAATGTAATGGTGAGTTTCAGAAGGAATTGGCATATTGTGAGATTTATCATAAAGTGAAACAACATCGTAGCACGTTTCCAGTACTAGAAAGACGAACAACAACCGAGTTTGACTTGGTTCATATGGATATGTGGGGGCCATATCGAGCGGATAATGAAGACGGAGTGCAGTATATCTTGACCTTGGTGGAGGATTATTCACGGTTTCTGTGGACATATCTTTTGAATAACAAAGGTCAGGTGCCTCAACACTTCGCGAATATATCCAAATGGTGCAGACTCAATATGGAGTGACCATTAGAGTGATGCGAAGTGATAATGGTTCGGAATTTACTAGCAGAGAAATACAACTTTTGTTAGAAGAGCATATGATATTGCATCAAAGAAGTTGTGTTTATTCACCACAACAAAACGATATCGTCGAGATCAAGCATAGGACTGTGCTTGAAGTAGCACGGTCTTTAATGTTTCAGTCTGGCTTATCATTGCGTTTTTGGCCATACGCTATACTTGCCTCCACATGGATCATTAACAGATTGCCTAGCCGAGTTTTGCAATGGGCAAGACCATTCTCTATTTTAACTGGTAAAGAACTTGATCTTCACATGGTGAAAGCTTTCGGCTGCCTTGCGTATGCTGTTAACATGTCTCCTACTCATTCTAAGTTTGATGAACGGAGTACAAAATGCATTTTTCTTGGTCATGCAGTGAATCAAAAAGGGTTCCGTCTCTATGGCTTGGAGACACAAGAGGTGTTTGTTTCTCGTGATATTAGTTGGCATCCACACATATTTCCTTATTTAGTTGATGATGCAGCTAAGGTTGTTGATCCTTCCGTTTCTTCTTCTCAGTTTCCTACCTCTACAGAGGATATATCTCCTCTTATTGATGTTCCACATGTGCAGGTTGATGCTTCAGTAGCTGCAGACAGTCCTTCTCCATGTTCAGTGGTCGATCCAACTTCAAGTTCAGTGCTTGTACGCTGCAGTGATAAGCTTAAGGCTCCCCCCATTTGGATGAAGGATTTTGTGAATCTTACTATCACCGCACACGCTCAAGTGTCGTTTCATCCTATATTAAATCCTCCGACATTTCCCTGTCTTCATTCATCACTATTTTCTCCTGCTCATAATGTTTTTCTTGGCAATATGATGAATCTTAAGGAACCAAGCACATACAATGAAGTGAGGCATTATGTTGAGTGGGAGGACGCAATGAATCAGAAACTTGATGCCTTGGAAGCTAATCATACGTGGGAACTTACCACATTACCAGAAGGGAAACATGGTATTGACTCCAAATGGGTATACAAAGTCAAAACTAAAGCAGATGGCATGCTTGAACGATTTAAGGCCCAGTTTGTGGCAGAAGGTTTCAAATAAGAGTATGACATTAATTACATCGAGGTATTTTTTCCCGTAGCAATGCTTGTTAGTGTTCGGATGGTAATTGCTATTGCTACAGCGTGTCAATGGGCTTTAGAACAATTAGATATTAATAATGCATTCTTGCATGGTTATCTAACCGACGAAATTTATATGCGCCTTCCAGCTGGTTACTCAAAAGGAAAACCTGGACAAGTATGCAAGTTAATTTGCAGTCTTTATGGTCTTAAACAGGCGTCTCATGAATGGAACATTGAGTTCTCTCACAGCTTGCAGCACTATGGATTCCATCAATCATCGTTTGACTCTTATTTGTATCTAAAGGGCCAAGGTGACTCCTTTCTTGCTGTCCTCATTTATGTGGATGATGTCTTAGTTACGGGTCCATGTGATGCAGATATCGCTCGATTTAAGGAGTATCTCAATTGACTTTCACAATTAAGGATCTCAGTGCTGCCAAGTTCTTCTTGGGTTTAGAAGTTGCACGGAGTGCTTCTCGCACTTACATCAATCAGCGCAAATGCATTCTTGACATTATCGGTGACTTGGGTCTTAATGGTTGTCGGTCCGCTTCTACTCCTCTACCTCAGGTTATGTAGCTTACGAGCCAAGGTGATGATTTCCTAGCAGAGGCGGACAAGTATCGACGACTTGTTGGCCATCTTTTCTATCTCAACTTGAGTTGCCCTGACATTGCGTATGCGGTTCAACAACTCAGTTAGTTCATTAATCATCCTACACAGCAGCATTGGGATGCTGCTACACATGTAGCTCGATATTTGAAAGGCAGCCCATCTTTGGGTTTGTTCTTCTTTGCCTATGCTTCCTTAGATGTGACTGCTTTCTGTGATGCCGATTGGGGTTCATGTGTGGATTCTACGAAGTCTTTGACTGGCTTTTGCATTTTTCTTGGTGACTCATTGTTGTCATGGCGATGTAAGAAACAGAATATTGTTTCCACTTCAAGTGCTGAAGCCGAATATCACGCTTTGAGCTCCTCTATTCGTGAGCTGATGTGGTTAGTTAACTTGCTTGGTGAGTCTGGTGTTCATGTTGCCGAGCCTATTTCCCTTTACTGCGACAATCAGGTTGTTATCCATATCATTAAGAACCCTGTTTTTCATGAATGCACTAAGCTCTATCTGGTCCTCGTTTTCGTTTTCTAATTTCCAAGATTGGATTGATGGATATCCACCAATCCATCTTTGGGGGGTATAGAGATATATGATGACGATGGGATACACAGCAATGAGTCAAAAGTGGTGCATGTGGCTAACGGTGATGAAGACGTTCGTGTTAGCTAATTGAGTCGTTGAAGTCTATTGAGTCTGTTATAGATATTTTGTTGGTGTTCCACGTAGAATAATAAGTGGACAATAATAGTTTGACATCTCATGCTGTTGACGTCAATAGTATGCTTTGCATGCATGATAGAGTGCTAGTATAAAATACATGTATTCGTCTCCTGTATTTTTTTATTTTAGATGAATGAATGAGACTATTTTCACCCTAAAATTTCTTTTCTACAATCTCGTACTACAATCCTTGTAAAAAAAACTAATTACTCCCTTCTCATTAACACCTTTAGCAAACTTGTATTATATCACATATTTTTTTTAGACTTACAAGTTTGCTGATGTCTGTATCTTACTTGACTTGTTGGCATGAGTCCCTTCTAAATCTCGCAACGTAGTTCTTTTATTTCCTCGCCGACCACATGTTTGATAATTTGCCGGAAAGAGAACACCATTTTTTTAGCATGTTTCTATTAAGAACTCAGAACTGAAAAAAATTGTCATGCTTTCTTGGACTTGCGGTATATAATTAACCAAATATGGCTGCAAACGTTTTCCCTCGTGCTCTTCCACAATTGAATTTTAGTTGAAATAGGACTCCTATCCGACACCGTTCAATAAGGATAGGCACATAAATGCAATTTTCGTCTTGCA
>AYJT01106519.1:0-11010 GCA_001278415.1 Ocimum tenuiflorum
ACAAGACAACTGTTTTTGCGTTGCACTATATAGTGTTCAAATATATAGAGAAAAAAAACAATGTGGAATTTAAAATATTTGAGGGGGGGGAAAAAAATAATTTACGAACCTGGATTTTTTCATTTACATAAATTTACGAGTTGTAGCAGGCAATGAAATTAAATCGCAGCAATTTTCGAAGGCAACAGTTTAATAGAAAACTCTCACTAAAAAAATCTTGCTCTCCCAGCACTTTCGAAATTGCTGGGTTTAATTTCAGCAATGGCTTTCCTCTCCAACAGCATACAGCTTATTTATAGACTGTATTTTGAACATAAAATCAATCACAATAAATGATTTCAAATTTCCAATATAATCAATCACAATAAATTATTCCTACTTGATTCTTATGTCCTAACCTGTAAAATTAGTCATAATCATCTCTCCAACAGAAATCAAATCAAGCCCGATTATAGCATTCAAAAATAGGGGATTTATTCCATCCAAAATTGAAACTATCAATTAAAACATAATCATCCGTGATTTGCTTCTATCTTAATCATCCTTAAAATATTAATTGTCGTATATCATAAGGGCTTCACAAACGGTTTGCTTCTGTCCACCATATCAGGTGCAGGGTAAGCACATTTTCTCTTATCTTAAAATCGAGCGTTCGAGTCTATGTGAGACATAAGGGTGGGAATTGTAATATTGTCAAAACTCGGATGCTTGAAGCTGGAATTTGATCGATTCTTGACGTTTTTAAAATTTTATTTTTAAGTATCTAATAAGGGACTAAACGTAAAATTATTAGGATCAATATGAAGTGAGATGTGATATGTGACAAAATAAAATGCAATCCACCCGCAATCAATCATCTGCCTATTTAACGGTTATGGATGAAGGCATATAGACCATGGTGCAGTCGATCCCTGTTACAATCTTTATGTTATACTTTGTGTTACACGTCAATTTTTTTTGTTATGTTTTTATTTTTTTAATTTTGTAAGTTTCAGTTTAATTTTACATACTCTACGTGATTTTATCTGATCCAAATTAATCTCTTGTATTTTTTTCAATTATTTATATTTATTGACTATAAAAAAATTGATTATTTTATAATAATATTCTAAAAATAATTTTATATTATAAAATAATCTAACAAACTCACACAATATCAATAAACTAAACTAAAACACACAACATTAAATTGTAATCATATTAGCTAAAATATAATAAATTGGATACGTAACATAGAGCATGATATAAAAGTGTAAAAGATGATCCACTTCCAAGTAGCAAGTTATGAAACTTTTATTCAATTAAATCTTCGAATTTTTGGTTATCAACTCTGATAAATATCCCTAGAAAAAAACTCTAATAATAACTTCAGCCATTCCACTTGGTTCCATGAAAAGATTTGGTCCCCTTGTTACGTAATTTTGTTATACAACATGTTAAATTATTCGAATTATTGATATATATATATAAATCAATAAAGATCAAGAAAATTGCTACGTCATTGGAAGTCTTCTCAAAGTATTGAGTCATTGTTATTAAGTTGGGGGTCGACTTCGAGAGACAAGCTCGAGGGTCGACTTCGAGGGATAAGTCAAAGGGTCAAGTCTAAAGGGTCCGAGGGTCGAGTTCGAGGTCCGAGAGTCGAGTTAGGGTCGCCGTGCATGGGCCGAGTTTAGGGTTATTATGATCAAATAATTAGGGTAAAGTGTCATGATGAGTTGCGTCCCTATATGAGCTTGAATTATGGTTTCCATCTTTTCTATTTAAGGAGCAGTCTAGGTTAAAGTAAAGTGTCGAGTATTTTGGTTTTGGGGAGCAACTGCACTGCTTAGGGATAACTTAGGCTAGTTTGGCTTCTTTTGAGGTTTATTTTCTCGTTTATTCAATAAATATTTTCGTTCAATTATCAGTTTGCTATCAAAAATTTTCTATCACTTTTGATTAACCTGGAGTGGAAAAGATCTCGAGTAATACGTTATACGTCCAAATAGTAATCTAAAATATTGAATGAATATCGTATCTCAAATAACCAAATGATGACTCGGGAAAGTAACTTTGGTTTGTTGTATTATCGAACCATTCACATATACATTTAATAATTAAAAATGAAGTGTCAAATTACGATTTTAAAAATTCGCTTTCAGTCCCTTCTTTTTTCGAGGGAAATTTCGCTTTCAATATTACGACAAAATTAACTGTACCGACTCCCCGTGAATATGTATATATGTGGTGGTGTTGGTTTCCTCACAGTGACAAAAGCGCCGTGATGATGGAGGCGCCGCTTCTGGAAGCGATCTCCGGTGAGCTTGAGCTGATAGGAGACAACGGAGACTACCTGCCGGTGAAGGGTTTGAAGTCGTGGTGGAAAGTTTTCTGCATTGAATCGGCGAAGCTGTGGATAATATGCGGCCCCATTGCGCTTCAGATCCTCTGCCAGTACGGAATCAGCTCCGTCACCGCCATCTTCGTCGGCCATCTCGGAGATATTGAACTCTCAGCTTTCTCCATCGCAACCTCCGTCATCGGCATGTTCTCCTTCGGTTTGTTGGTCAGTTTATATATATCACGACTCTCTGTCTCCACTGCTGATATCAACTATTATTGTGTATTTTAGAGAATTAGGTTATTTTTAGTTGATAATAGATTGTTTGAGTTGATTTCTTAGTTTAATTCACAATTTCATTTATTTTAACTGTTTTGTGACCAGTGTTAATAAAACAATGCCGAAGATTGCTCTGTTTTTTTAATTCCATAAGCTTAAATAATTGAAAATGAATAGCATCTATCAAATGGATGTCTCCTGTAATTCTCTTGAACTGCGTATAGTTCTCTTAACATAAATGCTTAAAATTTACAAGGCCAATATTTTGTAGCTGGGCATGGGGAGCGCTCTCGAAACACTGTGTGGTCAGGCCTTTGGTGCTGGACAAGTTCATATGCTCGGTATCTACATGCAACGATCCATGATTATCCTTTTGGGCACTTGCCTTTTAGTTTCCCCTATGTATATTTATGCCACACCCGTTCTTAAGCTACTTGGCCAAACCAATGATATAGCCGCTCCTGCTGGAGTTTACACGCGTATGATTCTCCCTGAGCTTTATTCTCTGGCTGTTATTTTTCCAACTCAGAAGTTTCTTCAAGCCCAGAGCAAAGTATCCGTACTTGCATGGATCGCGGGCTTTGCTCTGGCTTTACAAGTTCTTCTGTGTTGGCTCCTTGTTTTTTTGTTGGGATGGGGGACTACTGGTGCAGCTGTAGCGTTTAATATCTCAGGTTGGAGCACTGCCATTGCACAATTTGTTTATGTTGTCGGCTGGTGTGGGGATGGTTGGAAAGGATTCTCGTGTGATGCCTTCACCGATATTTGGGATTTTGTGAGGCTGTCGTTGGCATCTGGTGTTATGTTGTGCTTGGAGATATGGTATATGACGAGCATAATTATCCTTACAGGACGTCTTGATAATGCTGTCACTGCAGTAGGCTCGCTTTCTATATGGTGAGCTCATATCATTTTTAAAGTACCTTGTTTGAGATAGGAGTTATGCTTTCTTTGTTACTGATAATCTGGTGAATCTTTAGCATGAATGTTGATGGCTGGGAAGCAATGGTGTTCATAGGAGTCAATATTGCTATAAGGTGCTAATATTTTCTAGCATTTCATTTCTACATTGTGTGCAGCAGTTTTTCTTTCTTCTTTTTCTTGAATTTAAATCTTTTGGCATAGCGTTCGGGTCTCAAACGAGCTGGGAATGGGGCATCCAAGAGCAGCGAGGTATTCGGTGCACGCAACGCTCCTCCAATCCCTACTAATAGGGATTGTATGCATGATTGTTATCCTGGCTACTAGAAACCACTTCTCCATCGTCTTTACCGACAGTGAAGATATGCGAGGTGCTGTGGCTCATCTGTCGGGCCTTCTCGGGATCACAATGCTTCTCAATAGTATTCAGCCAGTGATATCAGGCATGACACGCTTATAAATAGTGTTAACGCGCGTTGATTGACTGTAAAATTAATTTGTACGAACTATATATGTAGGAGTGGCTGTAGGAGGTGGATGGCAAGTACTGGTAGCTTACATCAACTTGGCATGTTATTATGTATTTGGTCTGCCCCTGGGTTATCTCCTAGGTTATGCAGCCAATCTTGGAGTTGTGGTAAGAAATATTTGAAACTTGATGTATACATACTTTATGTGATATTCACCCCGCCATTCTTGCATGTTTATGGTGTGAGTGATTTTGGACAGGGGCTGTGGGGTGGCATGATAGCCGGAATGGGTCTACAGACTTTGCTACTTTTGGTGGTTATTTACAGAACTAACTGGAATAAAGAGGTTTCTTTATTTAATTATTTTATTTTAATTTTTTGCTTCTGCTCTGATTTGTCCTTGAATTCATCACTCCTTCTCTAATAATGCAGGTTGAGCAAACAACAGAGCGCTTGCGAAAATGGGGAGGCAAAGACATTGCGTCGTCTCAGATTGATCAACTTCCTACCAAAATCTGAATTTTGACAGGGTCTTCTATTCGTGGTAGAGTCGTTGTGGTGATTATTTATTTCATTTAAAGGAAGTTTTGTGGTTGCAAAATGACTAGAAGTAGCAGGGGATCAGTCACAAAGTAGTATAAAATTTTGTACTATTAAGAATTTTGGGTTAATTCGAACAAATTAACACGATCTTCATCCATATTTTTTGAAAACAATATATGCTCGTGCAATTTTAACAAAAATTTTGATGAAATCAATCAGGTGTGATAATTTCAAGTTCATGCACGCGCCAACAATAATTTTTTAACTGTGTAATATTAAAAATAAATAGTAAATTATCGTAACAACTTAATTCGTACTTCCGGTGGAGAAAAAAATAAATAGTAAATTAGTTCGAGTTATATAAAATAAAAAAATAGTTCCAGTTAGATTTTAACGTTAAAAATGAACTTCTTCTCTTAAAAAAAAAGAATAGTTCAAAATTAATTTCCATTATATTTTGATAATTTGACCTTAGAATATAGCCCATGATTTATAAATTACAAAATTTTGATTTGCTTCAAAACCTCTGAAAACCCTCTTCGTCTCAGTTCCCGTACTGCAGCCTCTGCGCTGACGACAGCGACGCTTGCACGGTTACTCCACTGTTAAATTTTATTTATACACTATTAAATATGATACATTTTTTATATAAAATAAAATAATAAGTTGATAAATAAATATATTAAAATTCATAATTTTTAATTCTCTACAAATAGAAATCAATATTGCTATATAAATTTTTTTATTTTTAAATTGATACATATATGCTAAATTATGTTACATTAATATCCATCATTTACCACAAAAGAAATTAATTTCAACCATTAATAAAAACCATAATTCGTGCCATTAATAAAAATAAACACAATTAAATCTTGTTGTGGTTGGGCGGTCGGATGATCATGGATAAATTATATGAAATTATTGTAATTTAGTTGAGATGAATATTGATGATGTGAAAAAGAGAGAAATTAATTAAATATTGAAGTGATTAGTACTTGCACGGTAAGGGTGGTTGTTGATAAACATGGTTTAACACTGATTTCGCTGCCCCAAATCCCTTAATCTCGAAACCGAACCGTTTCTTCTCGCCCAAAGCTCCTCATTTGTCTTTCTCCTCCACCGAAGGGAACAATGGAGGCGATGATTCAGCTACATCAACTAGCGATTTATGGAAAATGTCGTCGGAAGCTGACGATGATATCGACTCCGTGTTCTCAACGGTACCCGGAAATCTCGAGGATCGGAACAGTGACTTAAAAGAGAAATGGTGATGATGGTGGTGATTGGAGAGTCTCGGATACTGGTGGGAGCACAGTGCTATTTTTGGGGCGGTGCAGGAGTATGGTGTGGAGGAGGCAGCTGAAGATTGTACGCCGTGGAGTTTTTCGGTGGAGAAAGGAGGGACCTAATGATGATTTGTTCGGGGTTGAAGAAATGGGGCTCGGTAGTTTTGGAGATGAAGTGGTGGGGATTGATAAGAGTGAGGAGCAGATACAGCTCGAGGCGGAGGAGAAAGCTTTGTCTGCTGTTCTCAAAGGTGATGGGTATTTGATTATCTTTTGGTTGATTTCTTAATTTCCTTGCATGACGATTGACTAAATTTATTACATTGAGATTTACACCCAGTTTTTATGAGATTGTTGAAGTTTTGTTGATTGGTAAATGTGACATATTTGGGTATATAGTATATACTGGGGTCTGCCTTTTGCTATTTGGCACTGGGTTTTACGTTATCTTATTAAATGCTGTTTTTTTTAATCTTGTTAATTGAATTTATTACATTGGGAAATTAAAGTTTCTATGCCGTGATTTCTCTGATGGAAGGAAACTCTGCGAAATAGTTTCATGGTTAGTTATACTGTTTCTTCACACGAATACCTATGTGTTTTTCACTGTTCTTGTACCGTTCTTATATTTGACATGAAATTGACAGTTATGTGCTACAACATTTTACTTTGATTGGTTGCCGGTTAGTAAATGTTTATTAATACATACTTCTAAAGTTGAAATTACTATGATCAGTCATTGTAGATCTTTCGGCTTGCGAAAATGACTGCAGCTATGAGAATCTATGCACACTCAAGTGGGTGCCACATGAACCTCACATATGGAGTCCACCACCCGTGCCAGTGTTGTGGACATTACTCACAACACTACACAAGAATGCCACTATTTTAATCTTTATTGAACAGCGTGTATAAATATTCCATACATCTTTGAATCTTTGTCTACATCATCATCTTCATCATACAAGTGGTTGAGTGTTTTTATAATCTCGTGATTCAGTATGAATAATATTTGAAACTCATGAGAATATATTTCGACATGTATTTCTTGAGAAATAACTTGAATTGATCCATGTTTTTGTAATTTGGTGAAGAAGCTAGAAGTTTGTAAAAAATAGGTCTGGTTACAAATAAAATTTTAAAAATTAAGCTTTTAATTAAAACAATTATAAAGTGGTTTTCTGATTGTAAATTGATTAAAAAGTTGCACATTTTTCCTTATTTAAACCTAAAATGTATCCACACTTCCATAGCTAGAAAATATGCTATCTATTCAGCTTAGCCCTTCGGAATTACGTTGGTAATTGTATGCCAATTGGATGTTGTGTTCTCTTTATAATTGGTGACAACCTTTCACTTTATTCAGAAAGAAGAATTTTTTGACGCGCAACATTTTTCCAGGGAACAATTTAGCCGTTCTTTTTTCAGTCTACAACTCATCCACATTGTTTTGGAACTTATTTGCTCATTTGTCTGATTTTTTCGGGTTCCAATCGTGCATTTTGTGACCTTATATCTGCATCTGGAATAACAGATGAGGTGCTGGATAGTTTGGTGGCCCTGAAGGACTTTGAAGGCATTCAAGGACTCCCACCTCTATCTGAAATTGAAGAGAAGCGTTACGAGAAGAATACTAAAAAGCCTGGCAGGGCTGAAGTAGAGCGCCAAAAACAAGAGGAGGCTGCGAGAGCACGTGTTAAAAAAGTAGATGAGAAGGGAAGGTCTTATGGAACAGGTAGGAGGAAATGCAGTATAGCTCGTGTATGGCTTCAGCCTGGTGATGGAAAATTTTGTGTGAACGACAAAGAGTTTGATGTTTACTTCCCAATACTCGATCACTGTGCTGCTCTTCTTCGGCCTTTTTCTGAAACAAAAACATTGGGCATGTGGGATATCGATTGTACTGTTAAAGGAGGTGGAACCACAGGTGAGCACTAGCGAGCAACTGAAATATCATGAGAATGTGAGATGAATTCGTATGATTTTCCAATATTGGAGAACATCATGAAATCTGAACTTCAGAAAAGGTCAGATGCTGCATACATTATCTAATGGTGTCTCATCTCTAAAATAGCAGAAGTTATTTTTATCACCATGCTTTGATGACTTCAGCTGAGTGATGCCATCTAGGCATAGCTGTAAGGGTTTTTTTCTTTCTTTCTTATCCCACACCTGCATCATGTGATTGTTGCCTTGAAGATCTTTAGAGCTGTATTGTCCAATGTCCACTGATTACCGAAATTCATCTTTGACTTGAATCATCTGTACACTTTTTTTAGGGAACTCTTGCGAATTTGTTACTTTTTGAAAAATCAAATAATGCTCTTGCTCCTATAAAGTTAAATGCTCTTGATTTTGACAAAGTATCATTGACCTATGAATGTTCTTTTGTAAATGAAAAATACTGTGAGCTAGACTTATTTTCTTAAACCGATGTATCTCCTTTAGGTTGACTCATAGTTCTAGCTCATGTTACTGTTCTGTAGATGATTAACATTGAAGTGTGTTGCAGGTCAAGTCGGAGCAATCAGATTGGGCATCAGCAGAGCATTACAAAACTGGGAGCCAGGACTGCGCCCTCCTCTAAAACAAGGTCTAACTTCTGGGAATAGATTAATCTTTCTCTATTTTGGTTGTTTACTAAGTTAGACCGTATGATTTTTCTACTATCATTTGAAACCATATCAATTGTGCTAAAGTTGGCACCAGTTGCCGAAATTTAGGATTCGACATTTCCTATGCAATCTCATTAGTGACACTGATTCAAAGATCTTGCTTCTAATCCTATATATGATTACCTTTTCAGCTGGTTTTCTGACAAGAGATCGAAGAGTCGTGGAAAGGAAAAAACCTGGTAAAGCGAAAGCTAGGAAAAGCTTCCAATGGGTCAAGCGTTAATCATCTTTCAGTCTTCATCGGCTGCCCCGGTTATACAGCTTTGCTAGCTTCTGATCCATGCAATACCAAGCTAGTAAGTTTTGCCTCTTCTGTAATACGGCGTGTAGTGCCAGCATTTGCTCCAACACTGCACAATGCATTGATTTGTATCATCTTCCCACCTTTAGATGCTCACTGCCTCCATTTGTTTTTCTTTATAAGGAAGCCCCTGAAGTATTGGGTTGATTCCTAACTGTAGTTCTGGTTGTCACATATTGTTTGTTTGAACAGATAGACATGGTATGGAGTTGAAAGCCTAGCGTCGAATTTAGGAATAAACTCGATTGATATTGTAAGCTGGTGGGAATTTTTGGTTATGTGATGGTGATATGTTTCTTGTTCTTGGCTGGTCTTGTAAGCATATATTCTTGGGAAACAAAAATTGGATTCCATTTTTCTGTTGATTATGTTTGCTCTCTGAGAACAGTTATCTTGTTTAGACAATTCGTATTTAGATAGATCAATCTGTGCTTAGTTTCAGAATATGATTCACCGGCACATACGCAAGATTATTCAATTTTTTCCAGCCAAATATTCCACTTTAGTAGGGCAACACCCACTTCTATAAACATTTTATAATTACATTGTACTTTCAAGGTTTACGTATGATCTATTTTTTGGGAGATTATACGATGGTTGAGTGATTAGTGTCAAACTCTCTCACATGGGGTCCTATACCGTGTGGGTTCTAGTCCCATATGAGAAAGTTTGGCACTGCCCACCAAGGTGGCATAGAATCTCCCCTATTAATAAGGATATACGGATTAATTCATGCAAATTGATTAATGTCAATCTGAAAAGGCAACATATTCAAATGAAATCAAAGACATAAATAGCCAATCCAGCCATGAGATTCCTAGCCCTACTTTTAAATCTGAGCGCTGCTATATGATACAATTAAAAATCAAATGCATGGATGCATAGAAAAACTAAAGTGCATATAGAATGTCAATTATTTGACAAGCGTGAAATATATAGAATGCCAATTATTGAAGAGCGACAACTAAGTAAGGTGTTACCCTTGAACCACCCAAAGAAAGAAAGAGCAAAGTTGATTTCTCTTCCTCAAGGATAAGAAAATTTTGAGTTGGATCTCTCCCTTTTCTTAATTATGGTATTTTGGAGGAAATTTCTTGTTTTACATGATAAATGATACGTATACAAACTAATGATAATCATACTTATTACTGTTAATTTAAAACTGTGACACTATATTAACATTACTGCCCAGATCGTGTTGCAACCGCGTATTAAGGAGAATAAGAGGTAACTGTTGAGTCAGAGTTGACCATTTTTGCAATTAATAATGCCTCGCACTAAAGTTGAATCTTTCTTCAAAGTCTTGTGCATTGTTTTAGTATTTTCAGTCCTAGGGAAACCCTTCCTCGAATAATACTCCCTCAATCCCAAGTTTCAACTTATACCTATATCTGATGTGATGTGACCACGCCACCTCTCTGCATTTTACTAATCTGCACCTATTTTTTCACATCAATGAATTCTTTTACATTTTCTGTAGCACCACAGAACTGAGTTTTCATAAATTTTTATCATTTCCCACAATTTCAATCTAATGGCATCTTAAATCTTCATGGAAAATAATTTTATTAGGTAAAATATTTATTTTGTCTTAACAAAATTTAATTGTAATGAGCATATTATTGTTCAACTTTTTCAAGAAAAGGAATAGCTTTTATTGTGCGCAAAGAGATCAGTTGAGTTTGTAAAATTCACTACATATGTATTTTTCCTTTATTCTTTTGCCTCGGAAACTCAAATTCAGTTCCGAATTAAGCAGCATTTTTTTCAGTTGTTATTAAACAACATTTTTATAATCGTAAAAACACATACATCTTTCTTATTATTTTTTTTAAGCACACATTTTAAAATAAAACCAAGATACTTCATGGTTCATTATAGTTGAGTTATCTTTCATGCCTGGTTTCAATCATAGTTTTATTTATATACCAAAAGGGCAAAACGATAATTTCAGAAAAAACATGCATGGAAAAGCCACGCCCTGTCGATGACTTCTGAAATGCAGTATCCATCTCCATTTCCAACCTATATATATACACACTCATCTGCAACTGTGATCTCACACACCATCACAATTTCGTAAGACTGAATTTCCACAATCACTAAAATTCAAAAGATGGCGTCGCGCTACGAAGTGGAGGTGACCGTCATCTCCGCCACGCACCTCAAAAACGTCAATTGGCGCTACGGCAACCTCACCCCATACGCC
>AYJT01106547.1:0-10873 GCA_001278415.1 Ocimum tenuiflorum
GTATTTTTCATATCACCCGAGTTTAATTTTCAATTTACCTGTTATTTTGTCTATTCCTCATGAATTCTTCTCCCCTTTCCCTTACAGCTGCCCCAGGGTTAAATAGTTCTAATCTCGTAATCATACTCTGCCCTAATTTATCTCAATCTATGATTTGCAAGTTATCGAATAGAAATCGGATTTATTCGGTAAGCACCTCAGATGGCAATTATGATTCCATTTTGCAGAAAAGAAAAACTCGATCCTCTTGAGTTGTAGCCATAAACATAAAATAAGAATAACGTCTAAATAGAGCAATGAACATCATATACATGCAACAACCACAAATTCGAAACCACGATTACGCTGCTACACAATCATTTCACCAAGTTTTGAGGTTGAAAGAGACGGAAAAAACAATGGAAATCTAGGTGGTGGAGGGGAGTTTAAGAACTCAATCCAGAAAGTGAGGGAAAACACGCATATCCTGATCAATAATTTCTGTGGTTGAACCAAAATCATATTCACCAGCAACATCTTCCATCAGCTCACCAGTAGGATAAAATCCGGGCTCCTGCATCGAACGTTGGTGACATTGAATAGGCTCAATAGCAAATGGATGACTAGGTATGTCACATGCTGCAAGAATTGGTGTTGAAAAGCTTGAACCTCCCATTCCCCGCCCTGAAAAAGGAATCTGGAGAGACAACGCCGAAAAAGGTGGAGGGGGAGGCAGCAATTGATCAAATGAAGGTGGAGAATAAGCAGCCACTAGATGATTCCCCAAATCAGTTGTAGCTTCCTTGTGCTCATTCCCAGAGAATCGATAGGCAGTTTTACGTCGTTCTCTCTTTGTGTAACCAGACAGATAAAGTTGGTTCCCCGAGTCAGATCGATCTTTATCTGAGAATTCAAGCAGCCCTTGCTTCCTGAGACTAGTTGAAGCTTTTTCCGTTTTTCGGTATCTGTTTCCACCAACAGTTGAAGCTTTCTTGGGCCATATGGGCATTATTTTCTTCCGGGCATCAGCAGAAGCTCTAATCGGGCTTTCAGGAAGCAGTTCTTCAGTTCCTGCATTGGCTGATTTTTCCTTGTAGCGTTCAGGCATGCAGCTCGTTGCCGCTTTCTCCAAAGCCAATAACTTCTTAGGATTCACTGTTCTTATATCATTGATACTCACCCTTTTACCCTCTTTAGCTGAACTCAACCGTTTGAAGTATTTCTGAGCATGGCTGGAAACTTGGCTGTTAGATTTGGTTCGCACACTATACCTCGAAATATTCTTCCAATCACCCTTACCAAACCTCTGCAAACCGTATAGAAATTGCCTATGTTTTGCAGAACACAAGCATAAACTTTTTAGTTAGTTCTCAGTTTAAAGCCGAACGGAATAAGGAGGTGGTTTTGAAGTGTTTTGTGGTGTTGCCTTTGGTTTTTATCCTTATAAGAAGATTTACCATGCAATGTTACGACATAGGAACATAAAAAACATAAATTAACATTTGAATGCAAGTAAATGTGCAAAAGGAATTTACCTATGTTCCTCTTCTGTCCAAGGTGTCCCTCTTGCTTGCTCTCCATTTCTCGACGACTGCCTCTCTTCGCGAACTCTGACTTCGCTTCGATAATTGGGCAAAGGCACCTGGCCAGACTCAATGGCCTTCACATCAGTAATTAAGGCATCATGGTGAATTTTTATATCTTGAATTGTTTTTCCAGGAACTGCCGATGCGATCTTATCCCAAATATCAGCATCATAATAGTAGTTTGCAAGAGCATTCTCAAATGCCTTATCCTCTTCCTTTGTCCATTCTGAAACAGTACATGCATTCTTTGACGCAGCATCATCCTCCATTGGCCCGGAGCATCTGTTAAATGTATAATCTGCATCCATATTCGTGGCAACCAGGAAATCTTTGATGAAGACTGAACGTAGAGAATGTTGACCTGAAAGTTTTTGAATCATCAAACTTGTTGAAATAAAAACTATAACCAATGCATCTTGTTTAGGAACTTGATAATCCATGAACAATCATTAACAAAACACACACATACATCGATATACGGATTGACTCGTGCATAAAAGGACCCAAAGGAGTTAACTATAATGAACCTCATCAATCTAGTCACACTATCAATGTAAAATATATGTGTGTGTATGATAAACATTATTTCCCCGTTGCAATTTGATCCCAATCATCAAGCACATAGTATTGTTTAAATTTATGCATGAACCTTAAGAACATTACACACGATATGATTGTGCACAATATCAAACGTTCATGCAATTTTTCACATTTTGCATGTTTCAGTAGAATTAAAACTTTATGCATTTTTATCCGACAAAATACTACAGGTTACCCTAGAATACTACAGGTTACCCTAGAACACTATGCATAATACATAAAATTTTACACATGTTTATGCTCCAGCATACAGCTCGTACATGAAATAAAAATGTGTATTTTTCATGCAATTATCTTCTGATAAACATAACATGAACATCACGAAATTCCAAACGGGAAAAATTAATCCTTGACAGCATGTCGGGTGTTTTCAACGGATGAGATTGATATTCTTAACTCCCCAAATCATTAACATATGACCACCTCTCCTAACTCCCCCTAAATTATTAACATATGACCACAATACCACACCATATTTTATCAACAGATTAGATTCAATTTTTTTACTTTCATATTCGGTGCATTTTATCTCAAATTTACAACATTAATTGGCAAAAAGAAAAAATGTCACTAGCAATTAGCTGCCGAGATCAACCCTCAAAAATGCAGGTTTCGTTTGTGCATTTTTTCCTATCAATACTGTTTAATACGATACTACGGAATCCCACGTGCAGATTTTCAGTATCATATGTATAATTAACTTCATGAACTACAATACCAATTAAATTCATAAACTAGTGAAGATATATTAAAAAGCATAAAGTTTCTTCATTTGTTAACAACTATGGAATTATAGTTATTGAAAATAACATATCTACCTTCAAGGCAGTTTAATCACATAAAATTCTCACCGAAGCCTAAAAAGAAAGGATTTTAGCTACCAAATCCTTAGAAAATATGCTTCTTCTATTAGTAATTCCTCACTCACCACGATGACCTAGTAATTCACTCTGATGTACAATACACCATTGATGACCCTGTTTTTGTTATATAGGTGGTGTGCATGCGAGCTAGACCGTATTTAAATAACAAAATGAAGAGATATACTGTCTGCCTGCATATATCCCGAAGAAAACTTGCTGGGCCCCTGAATAAGAAGCCATGAGTTATTGCTTAGCAGCCACCTGGCTCTCTTAACCTTTCTGTTTTATTTAATTATAATTTTTAAGAAAACAGTCAATTTAGTAAAAGGTACACCACACATAAATAGATTGAGGGTGTGCGATTTCGAGCATAAGTAACATCCAAGGGCTTGTGCACGAGAAAGAATAGATGGTACAAATGCAAGCTCTTGCGCAAGCATTACAAGTAGCAGTGATCTATTTTTTTTAAATGGCACTAGTCTTTTCCTGAATATGTTTACATGTGTTACTGCTTGGAAGTCACTTGGTTGCCTTGGTAATATATTTGCCTATTATTTCAAATGTAGGATAACTTACTTAAACTGTAAGAATTATACTTTTTGACATCAAACACCACATATCAGTAGGATAAACAACTGTGAGTGGAACATCTAAGATATATAATACAGATAACATTGTTTCTAGTCAGCTGGTAGGATTATCCCTGAATGAAACACAATTTTTTCACATTAGACAATAATAGTCAAAAACAATCTCGGAAAAAGGAGAAAGAGTTACCCCAGTGATTTTAAACATATTAGAATGTGCAACATATGTCAAAAAATTATAATGTATATAATCTTAACGTTCAAAAAATAGAATGGTAATATTACAATAACATAGCAATTTGCCTTTCATTTTGCATAATTTACATTTCATTGTCTACGCATTCATTTCTGTCACGATCAATAAGTTGGACCAACTTCAGCTTGTTTTTGTATTTAATGGCTTAAAGCTCCTTTCACATTTTCCGTTGCATTGTTATTAAGTAAGGACATAGATTAAGATTATTGAGCACGTCTCATAACCCGACATATTTAATTTAAGAAAAAATCACTTCATTCCATCTGAAACCATGTTTTTATGGCACAATAGTTGAATATTATTTTTGTCAAATGTGAAAAGAATCAAATATTTTCAACAAAGAGAAACTGTTGAATAAGCTGTTAGTCTTTTATCCCTTTAATTTATATTCTTTCATTTATATTTTATACTTTCTCTCTTATTTCTTTGTGTGTTCCAGACTTCCACTGTCAGAAAAAACATGATGAAATCTTCTATATCATGTTTTGGTGTACAATTTATGTATCATTATTAATTTTTAACTTCTTTATTCAATTCATTTACAAATTAAGATTATTGTTTTTTATTCATTAAATAATTTTAATAAGTAATCATTATATTATACTAAGTTTTTATAATCGTCTTTATAGTTATCAATTTTCAATTTTTAGTTAATAATAGATAACTGGTGTTGATTTTCCTAAACCCTAAACAAGGTCTAGGAAGGAAAGAAAGAAGTGGAGACTTCTTTCCATAATATCTATCTGTCGAGTGATGGTGGCTATACATAGCAGGCAACAAAGTACAAACTCGATCTATTAAGCTGTGTAACTCACAGTGGACCACTATTATAAATTTTGACAACAACGTGTGATGTTATGCTATTACACAAGAATTTAAAGAAAAGAGAGTAAAGCTTCATATCTTGTGGTCACTCATAATCTATTGTTATGAACAATGAAATCGTACGCAAATTTTCGCAGAAAAAAGACTGACAACACTGACAACAGAAAGAGGCTGTTATGAACTTTCATATTCAGCAAAATGCCTGTAAGCTTAGAAATTCTTCCTAGAGAAGACTACTTATTCATCATAAATGCACATGCACATGCATTTGACCAAGAAAAGGTTTACAATATGTTCCCAAAATGTACTGATAGTAATTCGTGATTATTTGATGTTCTAGTAACAGTTTGAAGGTTTGGAATACTTGATGTCCTCGTTTATTAGTAAGTTTCAGTCTAGTGCTTTGATCATTTTATGGCCAGCTCTTCCACAGTCCTACTACTGAACTATGACTTCATGGAAATAGCTCTTACAATGTGTTACATTCCAGCTGAAGATAAGAACTGACTGATTATAAGTCTTCAAGGCAGTTTCAAGATTAATTGCCTTGTGATAATAGCGCTAAACAACCTTCCAAATGTGCACTAAAATCAAGATGTATTAATTAACACTAATTGCACACTCCATGGGACCAGCAACTCAAGTTCCCATTTTATTACTAAGAAGACGAAATAGACATTGGGACAAAACCCTTGAGAAAGCGCTTTAGCAACTCAATGAGTTTCAGGGAATCAAGAACACGCCACGAGCATTATTTACACATTCGTCATTAGGGCATTTCGTCGAACAGACAGAGAACCATGCGAAACAGCGTGAAGGAGGCACAAATTATACCTGTTTGCAGTAGACAGAGCCATCCGACTGACGGGCACACAGGGGCTGCTTTCTCTTCGGCAGCCGGCCGCGGAAGGAACGCCGCGGAGTTCCGACATGTTTCCGGTCATTGGGTAGAATAGAGAGCGCAAGAATCGGCATAGGAATCTCCGAATGGTAACCGGGTTTCCTTGCAAGATAACTTTGTAATAATAAACACAAAGAATCTTTCTTTAGTGGGACACAATCATCTTAAAAATGAAGATTATCAACTCAGAAAAGAAAAAATGAAGGATTACGTTAATACCAAATTACCAGTTAGACGTTTACAATATGCAACTGGATATTTGGATTTTATTTTTTACTGCCCCTGCGATCCACAATGTTATACAATATATTTTTGTTTGACATACCAAAGTGCATATCTCTTTATGATCGTAGCAGATTACAGTTCTGATTATTTATATTCTAACAAGATTTGTGATAGTATAGCGTATTAATTTTCTATTTTGATTATATTTGTCAGGGCCGCGTGAATTTTCCCTAGAATTGAGATTTTATAGATTTGCTTGGAATCTTAACACAAAAGGGTTCAACTTATGGATCAACAAGCAATCCATGGTAGAATGGGATATCCAATAAATCATACATCATACAAATTTTGAAATATCATATATACATTCCTCAGAATACATCTTACTGTATACATGTTGTTATTCCTAAAAATATTATGTAAAAACATTCGTTAATTAATTATTTTATACGTACTTTATATAGAATATTTATATTCAAGATAAGTTTTTAAAAGTAAACTTGAGGGTATTATTTTAATATATATGGATAGATAGATGTGTAGACTTTTAATGTCACACCCAATGTTTTCAGGATTGGGATCCCACGTAGGATCGATTTTAGGGGATGGGATCAGATCTGTAGGATCGAATCGTACGAAAAACAACTTAAATTTAACAATGAAGTATAAATTTTTATCAAAGCAAATTTTTTAAGTTCAATAATTGTTATTTAGTTCAAATGACTTACTGCAAATAGTCCAAAATAGCATTTTAGTAAAATGTAAAACTATATAAATGTAACAAACTTTTTTTAAAAAATGTAAACTTAAAAATACATTTCAATGGTTATAGTGAGTAGTTTTAATCGATTATAATGAGTAGGCAAACAACCCACATCTAACTATTTTTTATAATGATTCTATAAAAAATTGCCTCAAGTAAAACATCTCGAAAGTTTAAAATAACTATTATATTTATATTAAAACTTATCAAACTCGATTAGAAAAATAGCATAAATCATATATTAGAAAAAGATGAAATAAATAGAACCAGGAGGAAAAACATGAAAATGAAGTGAAATTATAAATAAAAGAAAATAATGTTAATAAAAAATTGATAATGAAATAAAAATATAGAATGAATAATATTACTTTATAAAATAAAAATTTTTAGAGGATATAATAAAAAAAATTAGAAGAGAGGGTTGGGGAGAGTAAAAGGGACAAGAAAATGAAATTATGAAAAACAACATCAGAGGAAAGAAATTATAAAAATAAAAGTAATAAAAAATTAATTGAAATGAAATAGTTATGTAGGTGAAATTGCAAAGAGTAAAAAATCGGATTAGGAAGAATTTAGAGTGAAGATTGATAAAAGTTGAAAGAAAAAAGAGGGTGCACAAAAAACATTGGAAATAAAACATGAGGAGGAATCCAACCTAGCAATTTCCGGTTTGAAGAGAAGCAGCCAACCAACTAAACTACCAGTAATATATCGCGATTTTAACTACATTGGTCACGCCTCTTCCAATTTGGATCATCGCGCATATCTGATTATAAGATAATTATTTAATATTATTCGTAGCTTTATTTTTTTAATATATTGTTAACAACTGATTTAAATGCATCTTAAATATCCACAATTGCTTTGTATTCGAATATAAACATTCTTATTCCATTATCTTACAATGCAATGCAATGGTTTATAATGTATTCCACTAAAAACTTGTTCTTAGTCTATTTTTTTATAGTGAAATTATACATAAGAAGAAGTTTTTTTTCTTTAAAAATATATTTCGCGGTAAGATTTTTTTTTAACAATAAAATTCCAAATTTTGCTTAGAGTATTATGACCATAACAACGTACTAAAATGTAAAAAATAATATGAAATACACAAAAAAACTTATCATAATAATAAGTTCATAAACATGAAAAATGTGTTCTAGACTAGATTTCTTTCTTGTTGTTGTGTCACGTAATTTTCTACTTTTGAATAAGACGAACTTTGAATAAGACGAACTTTAATTGCCGATATAAGTTTCATAGTTGTTGTATGTATACCTTTAATTTGATAACACATAGATGATTGTCATATAATTTTTTTTTTTTACTCCATAATAATCTACGCACATAATTAAATGGAAAGAGTACTTTACGATGGAAAGGAGAAAGGACAGTGAATTTATAGACTTAACAGTATATTTCAAACCGTATCTGTTTGGAAAGGTGTCTATTTAAATAATTTGTTTTGGTTAAATGAAGTGACTAATCAATAATTAAAGAATAAATTGATTAAATGATTAAAATTGTTGTTTTTAAGGGTCGGTTGTATTCTCTTGGGTTTGAAACGACTTGTTTGAGTCAAAGGGTGGTGTAATAATATGCATTCGCCGGGAAGTGGGTTATATTCAGTGGATAAAAATTAACGGAAAAAAAATTGAGCTATAAAATTTTTTTAATATAATAAATAGATTTGCTTTAAAGATATAAGGTATCGTATTATTGCATTATTAAAATTTTTCATAAGGACACAAAATATACTTTTGATACGGGAGAAAGAATTGATACTTTAATTAGAAATTTTTACGACTTTATGTATGTAATGACCATCATCACCTCGTGTAATTTTCTCGAATATTACTAATTAACATTACAAAAATAAAATTCTAAATCCTGGGCAAGTGACGACAATGATTGCATTTTATAAGCATTCTAAATTGGATACAGAATTATATGTTAAGGTTACTGTGCAATTTTCTTTAACGCGTTAGAAGTCTTCTTTTCTTTTTCGGTCTAAAAGTTTTGAATGGTCATATTCATATCAACTTTTAGATATTTACTGGGGATTAGACGGTAGAGTATGCCAAATTTTATATGCCATTTATTCAAATTATATTGGTCTCAACTTAGAGAATATTGCTATACGAAAGTGTTAATAAAAAATAGATGTAAAAATAATAAGCCTAAATTTTATTTCAGCTGATTTATTGACCAAGTCAGCTGGGTCTATGAAATGTGATTGTTAACGAATAGGATTAAAGACTTTTGCAGTTATACTCCAGCTACTAATAGTAGTTGGGTTTCAAACACTTAGACAAATAATTAAATGAAAGCGATAAATGATACCAGATATTATAGAGGTTCGGATATGAAATATCCTAAGTCATCTATTCTTTCACAAGAAGGAAACCCACCAATCCTTATTGTACATGGTGTTTGAACACATGTTACAACTTAGATTCTTCTCAAACGAAAAGCTTCCACTGCTTTCGGTCATAGGCACGGCTGAACCCTTGAAGCTTTATTGGAATCTACTTCCTAGGCTCCTGGTTCGGCATGTGAAGGTTTGAGTTCCCTTCGAGAACTTGGATCGGTTGAGTGAATGTTGTTCTTAGATAGGATTATCTAAGAACTTCTCGGAATCCTTAGCTAAGGGCTTCGTATCTCCGGAATGGTCTCAAGTTAGAAACTCGGTAAGCTGAGATGCTTTAGAGAGAGATAGATGATCAAATGAGCTTGAACGCATAGAGTTTCAGTTATCTCTCTAACTTCCTTTGACTCCTCTATTTATACTCGTCGGATTTGAATAGTAGCTGTTGGAAGGCATGGGTTAAATAGATAAATCCGTCGTCAGAGAAAGAGAGTCGGTGTTGTACTTTCATTAGGCTTTTTTAGATTTTTGTCCACTGGTTCGTCAGCTTTTGGCTATGGACCACTGGGTAATAACTATTGTTAGAATGTCTTTTCAGGAAACATTCCGAAAGTCAGCTTTGAATATTCCTCTTTTGTCTCAGTTGTCTAAGAGACAACCGGACTGTTCTTCTGACTTGATATAAAGAGATTCATCGGATGTCAGCTCTCTTTTTGGAATTTAGCTCTGGAGTCAATCTGTCTTTTGCTCAGCTGTCAGTTCGAAATGAACTGCAACTGCATTCCTTTCAATTGTTGAGATAGTTGAGGTCTTCTATTCTTCACAGCTGAGCAAATCAGCTGTGAATTCTACAGCTGGGTTAAGCACAAATGTATTCAAGTTGAACTTGATCTTCTGAAATTCTTCAAGTCTTGAATCTTCTAACTTAAGCTCTCCGCGAACCTTAACTATTACAATACAAACATATACAATAGTACACTCTAAGATCAGTTCTATTCTACTGACATGGTTTCAAACATCATCAAATTATTCTAATTTCTAACCAACCATCAATCCTTGTCATGTTCTTTTTAATTTAACATCCATCACATTCATATTTATTACGAGAAATATGGATAAAGAGTACAACTTGATTCAATCTCAATTAGAACTAGTTTCTCACCTGCGCGATAAAATGAGAAATAGAAATATATGTTCTTTTGTTACATATGTTGTGCTTACGAATTATCAGACTTTTTGAAATATAAGTTTGAGAAAGAAAAAGCATTAAATATTCAAACAAAAAGATCTTAACCATAAATTTTTCAGATCCTAACTCCTAGATTCATTCTTATCGAACAAAAAGACATGTATTCTTATTTCTCATTTTAAGATCATCCCCATAGGATCCGCTCTATGTGTGTGTGTGTGTAATTATGAATTTATGTATAGATGCATGCATGTACAATTGCACAAAAGTTTGAACTGAAAGTTTTCTTTTTATTTTAATATAAGTTTCTTGTTTATCAATAGTAATCTCTCTTCTGGGATATTAATCCTCATACCCATACGTGTTTTTTTTTTTCCAAAAAGAAACTATTGAATTTCTTTTTGTAATATAAGTATATATGTAGTATATTGAAGTCTTAAATATATATAAATTATTTATTTACAGTTACTCAAATTTTAGTTCAAATTCATTGTTGTCATTCCCATCAATTGCCCGATTTCACAATCTCGAATAGAAACACAAACACAAGTGTTGTTACTAATTTAAGCAACAAACTTATTTCTTATCGCCAACCTTTTTCATTATTTTTTGATACCCCTAGTGTATGATAAATGTTGTCATGTGATATTTATTCTAGAAACAATTCTTCCAAATATTCAAACTGTCCATTATTACCATTTAGTTAATTAGTCAAAGATGATGTATTAAAA
>AYJT01106550.1:0-13520 GCA_001278415.1 Ocimum tenuiflorum
TAGGAATTGATATACTTAGAGTGATATGTATGTAGTTCAAGGTTAACTTGTCCAACTTTATTTTCCAAAGGAAAAGAAAAGTGGATCAAGAGAAGTGATGTGACAAAGGGCCAAAAAATGGTCCCTTAATTAGGACTAAGAAATCTTGTATTTGGTATCTTTGGGTGACCTAATGCTTTCATATCAAGAAAAATTTTTTATGGTGATAAATTGTATTTGATATTTTACATTTTTTTTTATCAAATATGTATAAATTCTCATTTTGATCATACATCAAGCCTGAATGAATATATGCAAGATATTTTTACAAATAAAAGCACTAATTCATCATGAGATCAAAATTAAGAACTAACCATGGTAATGCCATGTTTTATTTATATTTATTTTGAGAAAAAAAGATGAAGAACCATGTTAAATACATTAGAGTTGTGATAATACCCAAGAATGAAAATCTACGAGAAGATAAGGTTGCACATGCAAGAAAAGTAAAGTCATAACATTTGTTTCTCATGAGTTGAAAAACATGTATTTTTAACCACAGTACCAATTCAATAGAGAAAAACCTATCCTAGTCAATGTTTCAAACTCAGTTTTAACGAATCCTTCTTTCACTAGTACTTTGTTTAGATAGATAGAGCTCGTCTTCTGAATGAAGTTGCAAAACACGTTAGGTGCAGATCGAGCGCTCGAGAGGGGCCTAAAGCCAAGGCGTGTTAATTCCATATGAATCAATACTGAAAAGCATGAGTCCATCACTCAGGAATGGCACCAACGATGAAATATAAAGTTCCCATATATTTGTAGTTAGTGGAGAAAAGCCATCGAAGAAGATTTTTCATAGTTGATTGATTGTGAAACATTCTGTTTAAAGCCACCGGCAAATATAGCGGTGGCTTTCTCCTAGAGAAAATAATAGAAAAAACTCATCACGTTAAGTAATATACAAGTTAATAATTAATCTTTATTCATGGTGATCCTAATAAAGTTTTGAAAGAGCTAACTTATACTTTACCCAAGTCTAAGTTTAATTGAATGGGAAATCAAGACATGATTAGAACCCCACATAATATGAATCCCTTTCAGGGTTACATTAGTCTTAAAGATAAATCACTGATCATTGATTTCTTGATTTTGCACCTAGTCAAAATATTTGACATGACTTTGCATGGTGATGGTGAGATTTCGGTTAATCTTCCACTATAAAATCACCATGCATCTTCTATTAAAAATAAACATGAATGATAAATATAAAACTTCACGATCTTCAACCACAAGTGAAGGATTTATTGCAAAGATTATGTTTCTTGAACGAATATATTTGCACATGTGTATAATAGAGGATCAAATAAAGTTTTGTAATAAATAATTCGAATTGCATATGGTTAGTGGCCGAACTTGGGGGTACACGCATGTCCCCCAAATGCTTTTACTAATAATGTGTGCTTTTTTCTATTTCGTAATTTGATTAAAAAATAAAAATTTAAATCTTAACTTATATATTACATTATTTTTTCAACATCCCACTCTCATGGAAAAATGGATTTCCTTCTTCTTAATTCTTTGATATATTTAAAATTTTTATTTAAAATTCGTAGAGACCAAAGATCTTGAACGACAGATCTGATCCTTTCTTTATGATACCAATCCAGGCAAAACCAATAGAAACAAATCTATTCAATGAACAAAAAGGCCTATTAATAACTAAGAATCAAATCTACCACTTTGGGATGCAAGTGGATAAGTAGTAAACACATTTCTCATGATCTTAAATGATAAGGTTTTGAGTTTATATGGGAACATCAGGGTGTGGTTTATTATAATATTCTTACTTAATTTAAAATAAATAATATCTAATATCAAAACAGATTTTTCAAATGTATAAAATACAAATTACAATGGCCTTTGGCCACTATAACCTTTATTTATACATATTTGTACTCTCATTATATATTCATTACTTTATTTATAAATCCCGTATCAATAATTCAACTTTTTTTTTTTTGGTTATATGGTGTCCACAAAGTTTAATTGTGGGCTGCATAACCACATTTTATAGTTTTATGTCAAAATGCAAAGTCCTATGTACGTGTGAATTCATAATTTTACCACCTTTCTGAGACCATCATCTGTCGTTTTTAGGTCTAAACATGTTGGTCTACTAGTTAGCTATAAATCGAACTTTTAGTTGTTTTCTTGTATGAAAGTAAGTCGAACTTTTTGCTCGTTTCTTGCAGTCATACACTTGACATAAGATGTCGGCAAACCAGATATGTATTTGTTCGTTGCAATTTTTCCAACCTCTATGTTTTATTTTCATATCTAATCATTTCTCGTGTTGTCCATTAATTAATATGATTCGAATTAATATGATAATAATAATAAGATATATAGGTATATATTGTCTGAATAAATGAGGTGAAGTCTGGACACACGCACCTAACAAAAGAAAATTCAGGTTTGTGATTAAGTTCATGATGTCATCATCTCTTAGAACATTTTTATATTTTCATATTATATTTTATGTTATTATTATTTCTATTTTCTTTGTAATTTTTATTAATTATTGATTATTTTACATTTTATATTATAATAATTATTACACACTCCAATGATGTAAAATAACATCTACTTAATGATTAAGAAACTAAAAACCACACCCTGGAAAATGGAATAACAAGGAATAACTATGACTTTTATCCCAATTTATTTTTGTTATGAAATTTTATTTTAATATTTTATTCCATTAATTAAAAATACTCTCATTGATAACAGGTTTCAAAATCATTGGGTCCTGACATTAATCGAATTTACATTATTTCACTTTTTATTTTTTTTATTTCTCGCCTAATTAAGAAATGTCGTTATTTTGATTACGTGTGCCTATAAAAATAAACAAAGCCATGTCAACGCCACGTGTGTTTTATTGTCCGATTCAATAATTTTTTAACCCGTTATCAACGAATGGTATTTTTAACTGACATAATAATATATTGGGATAAAATTCAATAACGGAAACAAGTCGGTTAAATTTCATAATTGACGAATACACTGGGATAAATTTCATAGTTATCCCATTGAAAATAAATAATAATTAAATTAAAAATAATAAAAATATGAACACGTTCATGAAGGAATATTTGTGAGTAAAAATTCCAAATTAAGTAAGAGCTAATAAAATCAATAGAGACTTCAAATTGACATTATTATACACCTTGCCCGATCAAATTATTAGAGCCAATAAAAAAGTATATGTTTGGTACCTAAATATGTCAACATTGTTTCATAAATATTCGACCTAAATCTAACCAAATTCCGCCAACACTAGTAGAAATTGATACGACCAATTAAAACTTGATGGAATCTAATCTGATTAATTAACAATCCGGCACACTTATTGACAAACATACTTATTATGTTATAAAATTTGATTAAAAAAATAAATTCAACATCAGGTACTGCTGGATTATTCAAAAACAAACAATGATCAATCGACGCGTATAAAAGAGCCAACTACTACCTTACATATATTCTGTAATAATTAATTAATTAATTATACCTATTTTAAGTTAGTTTTCCACTGTCTTATATCCTTGGATTACGAACACTTTGCTATTAATGACCTGGTTTTTGGTTTCCGATTGATAACTAATACGAAAATCCAAAACAATTTTGCAAAAATTCAAGTTATACCGACTAAAAAATTTAAATAAATTCAAATAAACTTCTTTCATGATTCAACTCAAATGAAT
Source organism: Ocimum tenuiflorum (assembly GCA_001278415.1). Classification (NCBI taxonomy): domain Eukaryota; kingdom Viridiplantae; phylum Streptophyta; class Magnoliopsida; order Lamiales; family Lamiaceae; genus Ocimum; species Ocimum tenuiflorum. The sequence continues at coordinate 3,750 of AYJT01106550.1, forward strand.
AAGGTAGAGTTAAATCAAATGAATAAGTTGACTTATCTAAATCATTTAGGTGGTCTAATAGAAGACATCTTCAGATAAGTATAGGTTTTGGCGAAATAAACTTTTAAAAAAGTTATTTAAGGTCTATTCAACTATACCTTTTTATTCATTGAGCCTTGTAATACTTCTTTCTTTTCGAGATGATCGGAAATATTCCCCCGACTCTGGTATGAATTCGATTCATTCATTTTTTTTTTCCATCCATCAAAAGTTTGATAGAAATCATCCTTTGTCTGTGCGTGAGCACTGACAATCAAGCCGTGCTTTGGCCCAAAGTATTTTATTTGCTATAATTAGAAGATATATTAGTTATAGGAAATGAATTAAATAGGAGCTCTTGAACTAGAAACTACACAATAATGCATAATAATAAATATAACAAATAAAGTGTAAATATGCACCAAATTATATGGAGGTTTTTTTAATTAAAAAACTTAGAGAAGATTAAAAAACTCCATGTAATGTTGTTTATTGCAATATTATACAATAAATTATGTATTTTTGTATCGTGTTTAGTTTGTCACATATAGAGGAGTCGTCGCGGAAATCTTTCCGATTAATTTTAATAATTTGAAAAAAGCTCTGATCTATAATTTTAGTTCCGATCATGATCGAATAGACTATAGTATTGATTAGTTTACTTTCTTCCGAATTTATATACTATGTGGCTATACTTACTACTATTGACTTTGAGATTCTTAAATAATTTACTTTAACTGATCCAATTGACACAGATAATTATATATAAATCATTCGAAACGAGTTTAGTGTGAAAATCTGAATCATGATAAGAATAGTTTTTTCATCCAATTTTGGACCTAAAATGTATGGATTATTTAGTAAACGATTGAGGTCTTACCTAAGATTGTACTATATTTTTATTTTTATTCAACGTATCAAGTTATTTATTTTTTGATATTATTATTTCATTCTCATTTCAACATGATGTTGTTACGACAGTGACTGCTACAGTACTAGGAGGGTTCGTTTGAAAATATTGGAGAATATATTGAATTTAAGATAATTGATTTAATTAATGGTAAGAAACTGAAATGTATGTTATTATTATAATTCTGAAGAGAACTACGATTATAAATGGAAAATCATGTCCGAATATATTTTCCAAGGAGATTTTCTATTTGGTCAGGTCATTTACTACAAATGATTTACATCACCGACTATAAAATGGGATAATAATAACACATGTAGTAAAGTTCTTACTTAGAAATGAAAAATTTATGTCTACAACATGGAGGTGCAGCAGCTAAACACTTTTCCCATTAAGGTTCAAGTTTATGTGGAGATATCAATATGAGATATTATTATATATTGTACTTAATTTAAAAAAATAAATAAATAAATAAATAAAGTGAAGTTCTATAAAAGAGTTAGGAGAAACTGTTTGTTTACAGAGTCTTTTTATAGGATAAAGAAAAAATAAAGATAAATTTTGAATATTTTTTTACAAAGGAAATTATCTTTCTAAAAAAATGAAGTGTACTTCTCATAAACGGAGAAATACTTTTGTTTTTTATTTGAATGAAGAGATTTCAAAATGACATTCATATGTAGTTGTGAATAGATAATGAAATACCATTTAATATTAAAGGATCTTGTTTGCTTGTATAATTAATAAGACACTAGTACAAATATAATAATCGTTAATTATTTAATATGTGAATTACCATTGCATCCTAACTTTATAATAATTTTTCCGGCAGAATTTTCCTTCCTGAAAATAAGAATTAATAATTGTTTGATAACATTGTTAACAATTTTACTATAAATTCAACTCATGTATAGAAAGTGGTATAATTGAAGACTTGATTTCCAAATATAATCTTCAAACAAACAAATACTTTCCAGATATTCTTTTTATGTTTACTATTATTATTTAATAAAAGCGAAAGACCTGTGATTTTCTAAGAAATATGTCAACAATTAATAAACTATGAAAAGGCAAGGAATTTGGTTTTGCAACATAACTAAATGGAAAATGACATGAAAATTAAATCAACTAAAGAAAAGAGACAAAAGGCACACTTCTCTAAGAGATATATGAAGATTGGCTGCCTACAAACAAATCAATGTCACATACATTTTTACATTTATTATTATCTGCCCCTCAACGAACATGGAATTCTTCATAAATGAGAACGTGAAGACCGTTTTAATCCTCTCACACACGTGGATTCAACTCGGAGCTATTCGAATTTCGTCTCAATACAAAGTTTACTCAGGGATTTTTATTAAATAAAATAGAGTGGCGATACAAAAAATACATTCGAATTTTTCATAATTTTTTTAGAATACTTTAATTTTTATAAGTCAGGCTTGAAACGATAGGCTTATATTTCAATTTATTATAAGTATATTATATCTTGATTGATTTGTTAGTTAAAAAATTAATTAATTTGGATAAATATAATTTAAAAAGTATTTTTAAAATAAATAATGAATATATTAATATAAATTTAGAATCTCAAAATTTTGTTGGTGTTAATATTGGGTGAATGTGGTCAGAAGTGTGTCGCTAACATTGTGATATTTCTACAACTTTATTATGTGATGGATTCACATTCAAGTGCATATTGCATACACCTCGAGTGCATAAATTCTCGTATGATCTGTTTACTTTTGTCTTCAACTCTCTCAACCATGAATGCAGTGTCAATCTTATCCTTTTTCAGGAGAAGCCGAGAAGCCATTACGGTGGAGACGATTTGTTTCAATGTTGTGTTAGATAGATTTATTGTTGTTCTTATAGTTAATTTGTGTTAAACATCTATGTAAGGATTAGTTTCTTCAAAAGAGTAAACTGTAAAATTAATTTATTTTATTTTACTTTGTTACAACTTGCACGATCATACTGGGAATATTTTTTTCCATAAGACACTCGAGGGTAGATATATATGTGAAAAATTAATACGGTATCGGTTCATTGTTTCCCTTGTATGTTGATAAATGTTAATAAAATTCTATCCTACGATACTCTGTAATGCTACAATGTTAGCAAATTTTGAACATTAGATTCTTACAAAAATTAAATTTGATACTACACGAGAATTTAAGCAAAGACTTCTCAATTCAATTCGGTTGGATTACTATCTATACATCTCCATTTCAGTGTAAGATTTTTTTTTTTCTTAAAAAATACCAATCACAAAGTTTTCTAAGCTAATGATAGCTTACAAAAATGACCTTTTTATAATTTTGCGGCTCCCTCTCAACATCCACACATACGCGTTCAACAAGTCTTTTTGTTGCTGACTTTCATAGCCTTTTTTTGTTACAGAAATAAATACATAAATAATTTTCTTCTGATTTGGATAAATTAATGAATAAATATTGAATCCGATCATGTGTGTATAACTTTTAGACTTGGGGGCGCAGCAACTTTTTCAGATTCCTCAATTTTCCATTTCTTGCACCAAACATTGATCGTGTTTATAGTTTCACAAGATTACCCCTTTTATTAGTATGTGTAGGCCCTTGTGTTAGACGATGTTTATGACAAAAATATTTTATTTTCGACGAGAATTTTGACATAATTATTGATCATTATTTGAACACGATAAATATTTGTTCGGATCCCCTGTTACATGATGGTGTTATACATTATGTTAAATTGCTCAGATTATTGACATATGTATGAATCAATTGGGATCAATCACATTCATAATAAGAAAAAATTTTGTCTTAATTTATCACTCTTAATTAATACTCATGTCAATAATCTATGTAATATAACATAATACTATTGTGTAACAGAGGATCCGGAGTGGATAAATATACAAAATTTCTTATCAGATTGGATCGAGTACAGAGAATTCATTAAACAAATTTTATAATTTATATCGTGTTTAACATATTGAATCGTCATATTTGTTGTATCATGTCAATCCAAAAGAAATTTGGTTTTGTTATTGTAGCATGTATTGGGCTTTATGATTGAATTTAGATTCTTGTCAAGCCCCTTAATATATTGGCTATAAATTTAACCTTATTTGGTCAGGTCGTTGATGAATTTGGCACAATAACGATGAAATCCACACAAATTGTCATCCTTGGAATTCGTCGCGCATCGTATACTTAAATGAATACTTGCAAGAACACTAATGTGGTTTACTTCTTCCCTCACTTGAGAGTCGAGATTGACACTTTAGGTTAATTGTCGGAAATCACTATGAGTATAAGTTTATAAATATAGGAAAAAGATGGATTTGAGAATGAAACGACCTGATGGTCTGACTGAATCTCACATATCAGAGAATCATTCCTAAAAATTCATCCCAAAATCATCAATCAAACAATGTATTTGAGTTTTATTCCATTCTCACTTTTGAAACCCACCAACAAACTCCACCTCGATATATTTTTAATATATATCATGACGAGTGTTTTACTTATGCTGGGCCGATTAGCTATTGTTTGTTCTATCACCTAAAAAAGTGAAGTATTCTCAAAAGAGTAATACTAGTCACTCTTTTTATATTTTCTTACAATTCATGCTTAAAATTTTTTGAAGAGAATACTTTTTTTCGAAATTCTGACACATATTTTTTCAAAAAAAAAAAAAAATAAACAAACAAAGACCGAATGTGAGGCTGACTTCTGAGACCAACGCGGAAACAATGAAGAAAAATTGCGGCTCCATCTGACCTAAAAACATCAGCTTTGAGCTGTCTCTAGTAAGTACTTTTTTCCCCTTTCCCCATTGTGCATGTTACCCCTTTGGAAGTTAACCCCACCCCTCAAATGCCAAATCATCAATAAAATGCATAGCTTACGACAAAGTAAATTGCATTTTCGATCCCATGGGACACGATCCCATTTCATTTTGATCTAAAAAATTTACTTTTACTCTCATATTTGTATTTTTCGCCCCACAAACAAATTATTCGGCAAAATACTTTTGCAAATTAAAAAATCGAAATATAAGATAAAATGAACAAGTAAGCAAGTGATACATATTAGTACTTCATTCATTTTGGGACTGAAAATGCAAAATTTTGGATTTGGGACTAAAATTAATCTCTAGGAATAAAATTAGATGGAATTGTGTCCTATTCAACCAAAATTACAATTCAATCGGTTAAGATACATCTAGAACCATCTAATTGGCAAATCAAAGTAGAACGCAAGTTAATAACATCAATCAAACCAATTATATAAGAATCTAGGAAAAAAAAAAAGACAATGACGAAAAGGAGCACTAAATCTTTAATCTATGATTCTCTTCGAAAAACATTCATCCAATCAACCTAAGATTTAATTTTCATTTGTACGTTTTGGGGAGACTAAACTTTCTGTGTGGAGATATGACACATGCAAAGGGTTAAAAAAATCTCCTAAAAAGATTAGTTTCAGAAGAGTACAGAAGGAAAGTTGATGGAGAAAACAACAGAATCTCTCCATCTGAACCTACGGTGACCGAGGCTGAGAATGGCGGTCGCACGACCTCGAAAACCTGAGACAAGGCTACCATTTTCACCCAAGATTTCGTCACCCCGTATTGCTTCATAACCCAAACATCAACAACGTTACTAAATTGCCCAGATGAATAACTCAGGATGCAGAGACACCCCTCAAGAACTCCCGGCTCGATAAAATGTTCGTAAACACAGTAGAGAGCTTCAATCTCCCCAAACACCTCCATCTTCAAGTCGAAGGAAACAATACGTCGTATGTTTCTTGCAAGACGGTTCCAATGAAGCTTCCCATGAAGAAGCTGCGATGCATAAGGGTTCCCACAAAACTTCCTGTGTGGGTGTGGTAAATTTAATGTTCTCCATGAATTTGTCTTCCAACTGTAAACTTTGCCCGTTGTTGTATACTCAGGAACAAGCTCATCACGATGAATCGCAAATACTTTGTATTCGTCGCTCGATTCTTCCCAACCAAACCCTATAATCAATGGGTTTATACATGGAAGCTTCCAGAAGGTTCTAGTAGATGGGTTCCAGAAGAAAATAGTCAGGTTCCACGTTAAGATGCAGACCGGGCCGTTAAGAGAACCAGCAATGAGTAGAATTCCACTGTGGACATCGAAATCGGAAGGCGATGGAGTAATGACCGCGAGCTCATCACATTTCAACAGCGGGTGTGGCGAATATGGTTCCAGTATATAGTAGTTGAAAATCGTGCTCTCGACTAAGACTGATTTTCTCTTCGAATTTTGGAGGTGGGATTTGATGAATCTTTTTCTGTCGATTAACGAACGCCATGATTTCGAAACGATTCTGAACTCCAAAAGTGTTCTTACTGGAAGTCTTGACAGGATTTCTTCGATGAGTTGTTCGAGTAGAAGACGGAGTAATTGGTCGGTGATATCCATCTGCCTCAGCGTAGTTTGCAGAGGAGGAGATGGTGGTGGTTTATAAAGAAAGATGGTGGTTGATACGCACGTGATATTGTTGAAGATTTGATTTTAGATTATGATTTAGGACTAGGATTTTCTTTAATCTTATCGTCCTTCGTATTTTAGATATGTAATTTGATCAAGTCAAATTATCTGGACAGAATGTTGTTTCAAATGTTGTTCAAAGACTGGACATAATGTTGTTTTAAATATTGTTCAACATTCTGGACGACATTTGACTTTACAGATTTCCGCGAACTTAACCTGCATATTTTTGGTAATCTTTATCATCTCGTATTAATTTATTTTATGTATTTTCCTAAATTTATTATTTAGGTTAGATTAGGTTATTTGTTTCCAAATAAGATTAAGATAAGATTTGTTTTACTTAAGGTAAGATTAGTTTTTGTGTATGCAGTCTCTTTTGTGTCCAGATTCGTTCCCTAAGTTTTTCATATTATAGGAATCTGTTTTTTATCATAGATTTGTGTCTATCTTTGCAAATATATCAAATCTGGAGTTGGATCAAATTTGCCTGCAAATGTTGCTGCTATAAAAGGAGACTTGCAACACCAGAATGTTGTGCCGAAAATTATAGGAGTTGGAACTTCACAACTTCGGTTCTATAGTTCCGGTCACCGTTGTTCTAGACTAGATAATCTTTGAAGTGAGGTCAGCCTGTGCGAGGTCTAGATCACGAAGAAGATTAGCTAGGATAGATGTTTGTTCAATATTAGTGTGAAAGCTAATATTGGCTTGTGGAGGTTCGTCTCAAAAAGGAATCCGGGCCAGCGAAGGCGTCGCTGTAGGGAAGAATTCTGAAGACTAAGGTTTCACCTTTTGTATTATAAACTCAATACAATTTTAATAAAACCTTTTGTGGAGGATCATTTATAAGGAGGAATCCGGGCCAGCAAAGGCGTCGCTGTAGGGAGGAATTCGATTAAACGAAGTTTTCACTTTTTGTATTGTAAACACGATACAAGTTTTAATAAAAGCTTTTTGCCTATAGCACTCACAAGTTTCAAGAGAAACTTGTGAAAAAATTAATTCTGGTGTGTTGTCTTATTTTCTGCTAATTACTTTCGTTGCACATTTATTGTTTTACTTCCGCTGCATGTTGTTCCGAATGTTTTAACATTTCGGACAACATTTGTCTATTTAATATTTGCACAAGTTTTGTTAAGTGCAGCAGATCAACACAGAAAACCACCCCCATTTTTATAACATAATTTATAAAGATAAGTATCGAAAGATATTATCATTGTAGGGTTCATTTAGGATGTGTCTCTTTTATCATTTATAAATAGATTGTAATTTAGGATTTTAATATTCAATCAATGAAATATTTCAATTATCATTAAACTGAGTTAAGGCCGACATCTGTTTATTGGTGTGGTTTCACGCTCAAGTGTGTCCGGATACGTGGATAACGTATCAACGCTCGCGATACGATCGAGGGTCGTATAAGTGGTATTCAGTTTTTTTGTATTAGAGTTTTTGTATTAGAAAGATAGTAGATCTTATTTGATCTGATGGCTCAGATTTATTCTTATTTTTCGTGAATCTGAATGAAACCAGAGGCATGATATTAAACTAGATCTATGGTGATGTAGAAGGACCTCACTTCATTTTACTTTATGAATATATGTGCTAGTTATATATATGTTTATCGTTATGTATGACGTATTGATCCTGTTATTATAAACACATGAATAATTAAATATAGATTTGTGATCAGGTTTTAACTCCTTTCCATTAGGTTATATAAGAACCAATCTAATCAATCCATTGATTAAATCTATCTGAAGATTGCTACTTTTTCGATTTTCCTATTTTATTTAACCTATTAATTTGTAATAAGGGCATTGAGGTAATAAAGTGTACGTGGTTAGTTATTTGATCACATTAAATTATATACAAATAAATATTACAATATTGATACCACTCTAATGACCTTATTGCAATATAACAATTCTCTTTCACAACACCTTTTGTAGAACCTGCCGATAACTCATGATGCAGAGACATCCCCCAAGAACTCCCAAATCGATCAAACACTCGTAAACACAACTCGGAACTCAGATCATCCCAAACATCTCTGTCTTCATGTCAAAGCAAACCATATGCGTAATGTATTTGTTAAGCCAGCCACTGCTCGAATGGTTCCAATGAAGCTTCCCATGCACAAGCTGCGATACATTAGGGCTCAGACAATACTCCTTGCATGGCAATGTCAATCTCTTCCACGAATTCGTCTTCGAACTGTAAACTTTGCACGTGACTGTAAACTCCAGTGGAACTTCACCCAAAATTGCAAACACTTTGTATTCGTCGCTCGATTCTTCCCAACAAAACCCCACATTTCCGACCACGGAGTTTTCCTTGCCAGGGTCGATATCGGGAAGTTGCTGGAAGATTCTAATGCATGGATTCCATAAGAAAAAATGTCTGTATCCCGTTAAGACACAAACCAGGCCATTACAAGAACCAACTATACGTAGAATCTTAGAAGGAAGATTATAATTAGCAGGGGAAGGATCGATGAGAATGAGATGATACAGCCCAAAGTATGCGAGTAAAGAAAACAGTGACATATACAAGCCCACTTCCAAGAACCAGTCTCCATGAGCCCAATTAGACAGCCAAGTATCTCAACATAGGCCCATTAGCTAATTAGGGTAGAATCAAGTGTTCAAACACATGTATATATTCATGGTTGTAATGAAGTGGCAAAGGAGGGGAATGAATGAAATATCTCTCTTTAACATTGTTTATGGAGTGTAGCTACTCGAAAAGCTTGGAGTAAGAGGCCGCTCAAAGTGCCTCGTTTTCGATACGTTCTCGAATCGTATCAGAGATCATCACCGTCGAACAATACGTGCAGCGGATATCGCTCCATTCCGCGATTGAGAGCGATATCGCTGTAAAGCAAGACTGCGTTTTCGTTCGAATTTCGGAGGTGGGATTCGATGAATCGTTGGCTGTCGATTAACGAACGCCATGATTTCGAAACGGCCCTGAATTTCAGGAGTGGTTTTACCGGAAGTCTTGACAGGATTTCTTCGATGAGTTGTTCCGGTAGAAGATGGAGTACTTGTTCGGTGATATCCATATGCGGCGGCGTAGTTTGCAGGGAAATCGAGAAGAGGGTAGTGATCATAATTATAATCAATATTTGACTGAAATTATAATCATGATTTAGTTAGAGTTTTGATATTGTGAGCGCTCGTAGATAGCGTCAATCTGAAGCGCCATAGATTTTACCCTTTTTTATATCTGTTTTTTATCTTTCAAAATACTACTGTTTCTTATCTTTTACCTTGTTCTTCTCCAACGACCAGAAGTCCATCTATCCTTATATATATATA
>AYJT01106564.1:0-10333 GCA_001278415.1 Ocimum tenuiflorum
CGGCGGCAGAGGGAAGTGAATGAAGTCTTTTTTCTATTCTATCCGAATTCTGAGAGAATTGGCGGGAAACTTGCTTTGTAGGCTGGGCTTTATTGTTGTGGGCCACTAGCCCAACTAAATCCTCAAAATGGGCTTACAGCTGGCCCATGGATCGGCAACATCAATAACCGTGGAAACGTTTTCACATGGGTGTACGTTGAAAAATACCTACACAAAATTTCGTATCACTACTATCTGTAGTAAATATTCACCAAAATTGGCCTCGTATTTGACTTACTCGTATTTTAAAATTAAATTTAAATATATAGTTGACTTTATATGTAACTTATGATATATTTATACTAATATTTAACATTTGATGTATAAAAATTAACTATGAGGCAACATTTAAAATATACATACAAATGCATATAGTTTTGTTAATTATAATTTGATTTCATGAAATTAGAAAAAAATTTGTGTTAACCAACCCAAATAATTTAGACAAATCTAAATAACATACTCATCATTCAAACTCAAATGAATCGAATTTCCTCAAATAAATAGATCGACCTGTCCAAATCATTTAGTTGATGTACAACAGACCTCCTCATATTTTTATTATATTTTAATTAATAATTTTTAATTTTAATTTTGTATTTTTAACTTCAGTTTTACAGACATTATGCGAGCTTGTTATATCAAATTAGGATATATAATTATTTTTAGAATATTACTAAGTACTATAAAAATTAATTGTTTTACAATAATATTTAGTTATTTTAGCTTTTCTAAAATTAGTGACCTGACAAATCCATATGATGTATGTAAAACTGAAATAAAGCATACAAAATTGAAATTTAAAAAAGAATATCAACTAACATAATAAAATTTCAATTCGCAACAAAAGTTAATTTTTATGTAAGAAAAGTGTAACCAGGGAAGGATCCGCACCCAATATTGATACATTGCCAACACGACCAAACTCAATATAAAGTTTGATTAAGAACTAATTTATTTCGAAACTAAAATATATGAAAGATTAGTCTTCATCATATTTTACAAGCATCATCTCTGGACACATATGAGGTGAAAATAATCACTTGGAAAAGACCACTTACAATATCACTCACTGCAACAGATGTAGGAGAACAATTTATTACAGCAGAAGAGGTAAAAGAATCACACAATCTCCCCCACTTTCATAATTTATAAGCTGCAGATTGCAGAGCATTTACACAACCTAAATTTCATGCAGGCCAGAAAAAGCTGTTAAAACATTTTACCAGTGCCTTCCTTTCGGGCAACCTTTTCGGGGATTTCCATCCTCCGCCAGTCTCCAACGAGTGGTGCAATCTGGTTGGCTTTGTCGTACAATCCCAATAGGCCACCCGTGTGTACGAAGAGGACTTTTCTTCCTTCCCATTTTCGAGGGTTCTCGGCCATGTCTCTCATCATTCCATATGCAGCTTTCCCACTGCACATGTCAAATGAAAATTGTTGTTGCCAGTTTTGAGGGTTTATGTTTCATGGATTTAGTCGAGGTTGTACCTGTAGACCGGGTCGAGGACAATGCCAGTGGCTTTAGCAATTTCTTGCACAAATTTTAGCTCTTCAGCTGTATTCATAGCATAACCAAGACCTTTGGCCTGTTGAAAGTGCAATAAAGTATCAAGATGACAATCGTATAAATTTCCAATTTGAATCAGCAAGGACAAGGTTATAAGTCATGATACTTTCTCTAGGGATAATATTTTGATGATATTTTCTAGGGATAATATTTTGATTGATGATTACTAGTACCTATTACGTATACATGGTAAGATATCAAAACCTTAACTACAAACATCACGCCATATGTCTAAAAATACCCTTATGGAAGGCTTCAGACTCCATGCTCAACATAGACGAGATAAGAAAGTGTAAATTAATTAGCATTCAAAGACAGGGTAATGTAATGTTGTTAAGAAATGGAGCTCACGTTTTGAATGTTGACAATGTCACCTGAGCTAATACCGGCATGAAGTCCATCAATTAGGCCTTGAACATAGTCGTAGAAGTAGTTGGGATCGTCACATACAGCATAGGCATGGACCTGCATTTACAAGCTCTTAAAACAGAAAGATTTTCGAGATGGGACTAACAGATTAGGAAAAAGAAGGGTGCTTACTTTAGCACATAAGCCACTCAGCCAATTTCCGACTGATATACCAGCAATTGTGCCTCCACTGAGTCATCAACACATATGCATGTATGGATAAGTACCATCAGACTTCCAGAAAATAACTAAATATATGAGAACTAGAGATAGACCTTCCACATGCTACAATAATATCATCGAATGCTTTTTCACCGTTCCCTTTCCCAAGCTGTTGTTGAATCTCTCTAACTGCTTCAACATAGCCCCTAAAAACAGAAGGCCGTAAGAAACATTATCATATGATGATAGAAACACAGTACACTCCTTATTTAGTAGTCCTACCCTACATACAAGTATTTACGTCCTTTGGTGGTTTTTTTTTCAAAAGAAGAAGGGAAATAGATATAGTGTTGAAGATAAAAAAGCCAAAAATTGTAAAAGCAAAATCAAAGCTAATGTCATGAAAATTCCCAACTTTCACATAGCAGCCAAGTACACGAGGGAGTTCAGAATTATATGCTATAGGTTGTTTTGTCTAGTGGGATGATGTAAAGAAAACTGCAGGTATCCAAAATAATTCTCATTTACAACACAACAGCTTCTCGTGATTACATTTGTCAGTTTACTTTTATAATCACTAATAAAGTTCCACCGCGTAGGCATTAGAGGAGAAATGGAAAACAATAGAAAGAAAATCAACTCAATAAATATGTACAGAATATAATGATTTTGTTTAATGCAATATTTTACCATGTCCCCAAGGAATTGGATCCACCCACAGGAATGACATACGGCTTTCTACCTTCACTCAATAACTTTTCTTTCAGTATGTTGGCGAGAGCCTGATGAAAGAAATGTAACATTTCAAAAAAATTTGCAGGTCGAAAAAACTATCAAACAAAGCATGCCAAGAAAGCGAATAATGATTCCTGTGTCATCTGGAAAAAAATAGGATTAATTAACGTACTACACTCCCAACGCTAGCATATTCTTCTTTTGAAACAAGATCTACATGCGCTCCAACCAAACGCTCAACTAAGAGATTTCCAGTCAACCCGGGATCCTGGTCTACTAGAACCTGGGAAAGGAACGAGAAAAGAAAAAACATCATTGAAAGAACCCATTATTTCTTGGTCGCACTAGACTAAAAGGTGTGAGTGAATAATCAAACACCTTAGAAGTGCGTAGTATGAGATAACAGTCCAGATTCAAATATTTGGCAGCCACGGCAGTGGCTCGGCAGTGATTGCTTTGAATCCCTCCAACAGTTATAATGCAATCTGCACCCTGCGTCACTGCATCTGCCAACAGGAATTCTAGTTTCCTGACTTTGTTACCACTTAATTGCATTCCTGAAAGATCATCACGCTATAAAAGTTGCAAATTTTGAATATCAGAAAACAGATATCAAACAATCAAATTCAGGATATTCAATAATTTGCCAGGAAAAAATATTAACTAGAATAAACAGAATCACAAAACTAAATCAGTCGCAGGTTCACTGTAATATCATAGAAAACTCATAGTTTTTAGAACAATGGAACTTATTTAATTTAGAGATTTAGTCTAGAATTAATATGCATATGTTATCAGATATTCATCAATACAACTGCAATCAAACAACAATTGAAACCTTCAAAGCCTAATTACTCATAGATTGTGCCCCCTTCAAACAGGATAATCTAGTGCCACAGTTCATGACGCTTTTAAGTAGCACATTTCTTCTAGTGATCTTCTAAGTGAGTTGAATCAACTCGCAAGCTACTCAGGATCAACCAAGAGATGCTCAAATTTGACTCAAAGTGAATAGAGCTCAAGCTCGAGCTTTGTGAAACTCAACTTAGCCTAACAAGTCTTATCAAGATTATTATAGATTTATAATTTTACCCTTCAGAATTCATATGTTTTATCTTATCTCTACCCTTTGTATATATGATAAAGCTTAAACGAAACACCTAGATCCAAATCATTTGGTCTCTAGCTAGTAATATCTTCCCTCTCATTGGTGTCCCTAACAACCAGTTCTCCCCTCTTATTCTCTAGTACAAATTTCATAGTTAAATGTTATTCAGGGCCACCGGAATATAACAATATAACTCATAATGTGTGCCCCCTTGGAACAGGCAAATCTAGTGCCAAAGTTGATTAGGTTTTCAACTTACATGTTTCTTCTAGTCAGCATCAAATTCTATCTACGTTCATTCCGTCTACTTCTCCAGAAGCAATTGAATATGTTCACATTTCTCAATTTATTCGAAATAACTATTACAGCTCACAAATTGCCTGCAGGAGGCAAAATTTAACTCCACGATGAGTGAATACTGTTCTTAGCAATAAAGATCTGAACTTTACAATATTTTTATGTTTCAAGCTATCCGCAGCTACTGCTGTATACTCTTTAGTGTGTTTTGTGTATCTCGACTGTACTAATAGATTCAAGAAGAAGCACGCCACAAAGGCAATCAGCTAAAAGAATCGGCACCCACCATCAGTCTAATCCAATCAAAGCTACAAATCCAACAAATGATTTGATAATCATCGAGAATCGTGGTTACCTTGATATAAACCTCGGTGCCCTTAGGCAAATTGGGAAGGTTCCACTTGTGAATTGGTGTTGGAAACTGCAGCAAAAAACCACCCAAAAAATAGTAAACAATAAACAATGCAATCGACCACAAGAACAGATTATCCAAACATACATGGCCCAACGAGAAGGTGTACGAAGGCACCGGATGGAGGGGCGCTGCCCATGAAGGCGGAACGTAAGGCTTCTTGGAAAGAAACTGGAGAGCGGAATCCATGGAAACCTCGGATATGGTCGAATGCGTGGTTGCTGTCTGAGAATACGATAAGCAAGCAATTTGGTGATGTCGGCCCCTTCCAACTGAATTTGGCTTCTTGTTATCGACCGAGAATGTGGATGGAAAACACAAGGGTGTTGTATTAAGGAGCTGATTGCACACCATTTTTCTTCAGCTTTAACCTTTCCGAAGATGCTGCCACAGCGTGGTTACATTATGCTCATTAATTAGGAATGTTACAATTTACAAAAACGGTTTGGATACCGAAATAACCTTTTATATTACTTCGTGTTAGCGTTATATTTTATTATTTTTACTAGTACTGCGCCCGTGGGTTAGATTTTGCATGTAAATAAAAAATATTAAAAAATTCCAAATATAAAGATTCAAAATATTTACACTTTTTAACTTGAGTAGATTTCCTGTTAGACCGTCTAAATAATTTAGGCGGAATGAGATGTAGAATCCAGCATAGATATGAGTTTGAGTTTAGAATTTTGATTGTTGTAAATGATATTTGGATAAGCTTAAATCGTTGGAGTAGTTAACACAAAATTTTATTGATCAAAACACATTTATTTAATGAGAAAATCAAAACACATTTAAGATTAGAGTTGGCAAAAAACTCGATGGATTGGGCCCAATAGCCCAACATATCTATATATGAACATGTCCATAGGCCGAACCGGTGTTTGGTTGGGCCTCTGAATGTCCAGCCAGGTCCAGCCCTGTGCAGCCAATCTGGTAATGAGGCCCAATTGAGCTGAAGATTTTTTTTCCGCAATTTATTCCATCTTCATTTTGATGAAATCTATATTAATTCTCAACTCTAAATATCATGATGTACTTTTTTTAAAGTATGTCTACAAATTCAATCTAGAAAATCTATATTTATTTTAGAAAATATGATCAAAACATAAAAACAAATTCATTTTAAAATTTTTTAATCTCAACTAGGGTTAATTAAATCACAATCAAGATTCATCCATCTCAGGGTATTAATCTAGGGTTTATGATATATCAATTTGACTTGGCTACATCACAATTACGTGTTACCATAATTTCATTAAAATTAATTTAATTTAAAGGATTTGCATATGCACAAAAATTCGTATTTTCTCTTTTCATTTAAAGATTAATGGTCTCTTTTTCTGTATAGTTTACGGTGTCGTAGTCTTGTAGAGATGTGATGAATTAAGCATGACTTAATAATTTAAAAATAAAACGAATCCATTCTCACTGCCGACTAAAAATGAAAGCTTCACGGGATATGCCTAAATTCTACTGCCTTCCAACACAGGGCAATAATGCCTTTCTGTTGCGTTTCATCTTTATCTTATTAATTAATTTTATGTCACTGCTTTCTTTGCTTCTAACAAGGGAAATCTTTTGCATAAAAAGCTTCTCATTTAAAACACCATATTTAATCTAATTATAAAGTCATATTTTTTTTAAATATATATGTTTGCATTTGTAGACAGTTCAAAATCCCTATCTGATAAAAAAAATTTAAATTGTTTGTGCACGTTGTGTAATCAAATATATCTTATAAAGTTTAAGATGAGATTTTAGTTTGTATGGTTTCATTGTGCACATCATAATACTGCAAATGCTGTGTTATGAGTTAAGTAGAAGTCATAAACAAGCCATAAGTAATTGAAGGAAGCAATATGTAACATCTTCCTAACTATTAGGCTCAAATATGCACTTAATTAGACTTAAAAATTTGGATTTTTTTTTTCATAATTCTCTTTCGGTGAAAAACATCATCTTTATCTATTTGTGGTCTCTTTCTTCACCTAATTCCCATCTCTTTTTCTCTCTTGCTGTCTCTGATTATAAGCTCAGGAAAAACTTTTTATTACTTCACTAATTTTCTCTCGTTTGATGAATGAAAGAATGAAGATAGGCATAAAGGAACCAAAACATGGGTAAAAAGGGTTACTAAAAATGCACAAAAACTACTTATAAAGTGAATGGAAATGAGCGTTCATCACTCTTATAGAATTTACCATGCATTATGTCATTTCTTTTGTATTAGAAAATATTTGAAATATATTGATGATCATGTGATTGGTATATGTGGATATTTATTCTTAAGAACGAAATTAAAGTGGTAAACCATATCACTACAATTTAAAGAATCTTGACGCGATTTGCAATTTTGTAGTAAAAGCAGAAAAAAACACCTCGTGACCAGCCATCAATTCTCAAAGATGTCTTCTCAAAAACGAAAAAGAAAAAAAAAATAGATATTAAAAAACAAGAAAAGTGGAACTGTTGCATGGGCTAAATATGATTTGAAATGATTGATATTTGATACCACACAAACGTGAGCCATGTGTGCAAGTTCCACAAAAGGAAAAAATGAATTTGTTCATAATACTTTTTTCTTCTAAAAAATTTGTTGCCATACGAGTTTTACTTTGCTAACCATGTGATTTGATTGGTTTGAAGGGTGAAATATGGACAGATTAATATTTACGGTTCAAAAATTCTGCAAACTAAATAGGTTAAAAATAGCTCTTTATAACCAAATCAGCCGAATTATATTAAAATGATTCTTTTTTGAGTTGGTATTAAAATGATTTGATTTGGCTGAGTTGCCAGTTTGGAAAAAAAATTTCAAACATAAATAATTTTATCTAAATAATATAATTAATTTTATGATAATACTATTAATAATGTCGGTCCACTCAAAGCGAACATTAAATATATATAGTATTCTGACATCTTAAATAAATATGTACAAAGAGATCATAAATTTACCATGCTATTTGCCTAAATCGAATAAAAAGTGAAAAAATTATGATTATTTAAATTTGAAATATATTTTGATTTCAACTAATAATTTTTTTAAATTAATTATTATGAACGATCAATTAAATAAAAAAATCCGAGAGTTGTCTTTTCTCTCTCTTTTTTTTTTATTTCGTCTTTTTTTTTTCTCTAACGAGGCACGTCAAATATTAAAATGATATGTGTAACTTCGACAGAAGATTAGGTGCCCGATTAACCTTTGAGTAAATGAGTGTTGTCTTCCACGTTGCACACAAGAATCAAAGAGGTGGAGCCCAGCTCATGTAGTTTTGGATTTTATTTTTACTTTTTAACTATTGATTATTATTATTATATCAATTTATCGTGTTCAAAACAAACAATACTTGCTTTTGAAAAATTAATATAAACTGAAAATCACATAGAATTTGCTCATGGATACAATTTATGCCCACGTTGGGTCAGGAAAGTGTGTTTCAGTAGATGGTTCCTTACAGCGTGTTTACAAAATTAAAATTGAAAACTTAAATGTTGCATTATTTTTTTGAATTTGACTCGGGTTGGTTATCCAACTTGGGTGCAATTTCATTGAAGTTATTTAAGTTAAATCTTATATTGGATGGAGAAAGTCACAAAGCTATGTTCAATGTGACTAAGACGCTCAATGTCCATAGTAGGCACAAGATAACGTGTCCACGACTGATTGTCATAAATTAGAGATATTGTGAATAATTAAATGTATCCACACAATCAATATTATATTGACACATGAGTCGTCGACATATTATCTCGTGTTCACGATGGACAATTGAGCATCTCTGGTGTATATGGTGATAAGTTGATTCCACAAATATAAAAATTGCATCAACTTTTAAATTTAACTATTGATTCGAGTTATTAGCGTCTTTCGTCGATAAGTCGATTACCATTCATTCAACTAATAACAAAAAAGAAATAAAAAAACATTGACTACTAAAATAATCTCCTCCGCGCAAAAAAAGAAGTTGGCGACGTGATTAAATAGTTATGGAAGGGAAAAAAGGGAGCGTGCAAAATTATAATTGAATTAAATTATGCGTCGAACAAGTGTCGCATGAATTAAGGTAGGATGTGACACTTGAAAGAAAAAGATGATCAAAGATTGAGACACCCTCAAACAAGGAAAAATGTGTTAGTTATTTTAGTTATTTATTAAAAATATATATGTAATATCATTAAAATATTTTTTAAGAATGAAATAAGCGTAAATTGAAAGCGCTTTAGAAGAATTTCAGCAAATGTTGAGGTCTACAATTAAAGAACAAATGTAGTGGATACACTCCTAAAAGTGGCGCAATAATTATATTAATGCTGCCGACCACGGCAATGTTTTCTGTGGAATAGGCTTTTTTTTCCCCAGTTGACAGTATTTTGTACACAAAATAATAAGATATATCCCGACATAATAACGGTTGTATTTTTTTTAAGAAAATCTAATATTAGAAATAATCGCGCTTCAAGAATATTTACGAGTTTTCTGTTAATATATAATATTTACAAGTTTTCGAAAATAATAAGAGGGGATTATATGAGTTTAAATATGTATTGTTTTTCTTTGAGATGGCGAACTTTTGCATGAAGCTTCTTCACTTTCGAACATCTTAATTTCGTATATTGTTTATATGATGATTAATATTGTGTAAAATGATAGTGACGCACATTTACATGACGAAAACCACTTTCTTAAAAATATTAAAGTAGAATTAATAATTAAAAGTTAGAAACGAAACGTTTGTCTACAAATAAGGCCAATTTTACACCTTAACAGCTTGAACAGAAAGTTTGTATATGGAAACGTAAATATGTTATATTATTGCAAGCTTGATTTGGTTTGAATTATTTTCCACATAACATGTTAGTTTTATACGTTTAATTACCCATGATATATAAAAAACGTGCAACTAATAATTCTATAATGTTTGCTTAAGTTCAGTTCGGCCTGATCGAGTAAGTTCGTAAGTCAATCTGGTTTGCTAATTAAACTTTTTAGCTAGGTTAAATAAAAAAAAAAAACAAACCAATTAAAATCAAAGTTTCGCCAATTCAACTTATTTCGATTTGATCACGAAATCATTTACATAGCCAAAAATAATATCCACACATGAGCCAGCCACGTACATAGAATCAATTGCGTGGTGTGAGAATGCAATTAAACAGGACATCAAATGATGGTTCGTATCAAGTTGGTTTATGCATGACAAGGTTTGAAAGATACACATTTAACTTTTGTACAACATATACACCTAAAACCAAATTCCCAAAATATTATCACACCGCTTTGCTACAATCAGCCACCCCAAACCCTATTTGCCTCCTACTTATATCAAATTCCACCCAAAGATTCTGTTGGTGAAAATTGCCAATGATATTACTTGCAACCCCTAGAGATTCCGACCGCCCGATCGCCACGCAATGAACGCCACCCCCAACTTCATCCAAAATCCTCTCTTTCGGGATCGAAACCTCCACACCCTTTTCGAATTCGAAAGCCATATCACCTATCGACCGTCCGATCTCAATCGCATTTCCCTCGAAGCACATGTCTAAAGATCCTCCATAAACGTACCCCTTCTTCAATTTCGGACCAGCCAGCCTC
>AYJT01106582.1:0-10458 GCA_001278415.1 Ocimum tenuiflorum
ATTTTTTTCGTACAAGAGTTGTACTATTGTTGATTTCCTTTCGTATAAGAGTTATATTATTATTGTTTGATTGTGTACCGAGATGAAAACTAGAGCAGTTTGATATTTTCGGACTTGTTTCATTTCTTATTATATAGGTCACCTTCAAGACTCGCTTTAAGTTATATTTGAGTCATTTGACATGTTAATGAACACTACATGCATTTTGTTTGTTGTTTTACTAGCCAAATTCTTTATTAGAGATATTGCTTTGCCCACACAACATATAACAAAGCGACACAAAGTAAATACTTATAATATTTACTAATAGTATTTTTCTGCACTATTTATAATATTTGATGAATATTCAATAACAACTAGTAAAGAAAATTTAAAAAATAAATTGGTAATATTGTCATTGGTCATTACTCTCAACTTTTACCTGCATAAATTTGGAATCAAAAGCTCCAGAATTTGTGGGTAAGTTTCTCAGAGATAGAGCTTAAGGCGAAAAAAAAGTGAAGAAACCAAATCATAAATCAATTTTGGGGGAGAATGTAAGGGAAAAACAGAAGAAAAATGTTGAGCTCTAAAAGTGGACCAGTGATGGAAAAGTCGATGGATTCATCAGCTTCTGATGTTGAAGCACTGATGATCGACTCCATTACCAACCTTCAAATTGAAAAGAACCTTTTTTCTTGTTGTATGTGAGTCGTGCATGAGAGGGGTGAATTGTTTAGAAATAAATGAACTATTGTTAGTTTGGATTGGATTAGTTGGATGTATTTCACGTCATTAGTATTTATCATTGTTATATTTAGTGCTATATGCTATGGTTTTGTAACGGAAGGTTCTAGATTATTACTGAATGATATAATATTGTACTTAATCATAATATATTCTAGATTATTGATCATGATATATTAATCAAAGTTATATTTGGTGTTACATACTATGTTTTTGTAACGTAAGGTTCTAGATTATTAATTAATGATATATTATTGTACGTAACAATGGTCGTCAAAATGACATGATTCGGCACCATATTAGGTTAAAGTTATGTCTAGCATAGTGGTTAAGCACATTTTCAATTTGTTAGTAGATTATGAGTTCAAGTTTTAGTAAGGATATCATAGTGAGTTTTTATGTAATATTTTACTCTTTTTTCTCAATGTCGAGATAAATTATGAGCTACATATATATTTGGTAATAGTAAAAAAGAGTCAATATTACGTGAAATTCCACCCTAATGTCTCAAATCTAACTCAAACCCGCAATTTAATGTTAATAAAAAAGTGTCTAACCATTTGCATTTCGAGGTGACAGGTTGATTAGCGTATTTAAATATACGAGAAATGTTATCTAATATGATAATATATGATATAGTTTTACGATAGTGGGAACATGAATATATGGATGGAGAGTTATAATATATTAGGTTCAGTTTATTTATATATTGAATCATGGGTTCTTTTATTGATCCTTATCCTTGGATATGTAAACAATCGATTATGTATCGTTTAGACATTTTGTTCTATAAGTTGATTAATTATAATTAAAATATTGTCCCAGATATTGAAATCCCATTATCAAATATCGTAAGACTAAAATTATCATCACATATAGATTTTTGATGACGCGTCTAAATCGAAAAGTTTATACTTATAGAAGATCTCTTGTAGGCCGCCTAAATCGGGGGGTTTGAGTTTAAAATTTATGATGAATATGAATTTAGATTCAGAATCCATAATGAATATGTGTTAGGATTGATAGAAATGAACTATTTAAATCCGTTTGAATAAATCATTAAAGCTAGAGTTAAGAGTAGCTAATATCACTTTGTATAGTTCAAGGGATGGATCAAATCTGCTTACTTAGAACCATTGCAATTACGGACGCCGCCTATTTGCTTGTATTTAACAATATTCTTGAATAGATTACACATGTTGGAATGCGTGGATTTTGTAGAAAATTCAAGGGCCTAAATATTTAATTTTTATGAAATTAAATAGGGTAGCGTTGATCTAAGTTTCACGTAGATGATTCTGGTATATTTATTTTTTAAAATTTAATTCCGATAATTGAGAAATAATCATTCAAAGTTGGCCGCTTTGAGTAGTAAATGATGGTGGTGGGAAATGTGTATGAGCACATTTAATCTGTTTGATTATCCCATATTGATTATTTAATTAAGTTTAGAAGGATTAATAATGAAGTTAATCTCGTTATGAAAATAACAAGAACGTCCATAGTAGTAATATGGGGATGCTCACACGTGTGCTCTGCCGCCCGCCTGACCTCGACCTTCGTCCTCGGCCGATGCAGAGCACCCGTGCCATGAGTCGTGGCCTTAGATCTTGGAAATTGGTCTTTGGGCTTGGGCTGGGACCGAGTATTGTACTTTTTGGACCACAGATCAATTGGAGTTAGGCCTCTCGAGTCGGCCGATTGGACGAAACGTGGATCGCCAATGGGCGTCTAGTCGTGAGTTCGGCGTGGCCTCTATGATGTGGCACGTGGCCGGTGTATGCCTCGTGCGTTACGACGCGTGCGTGAGCGTTTCGAGCGTGTGGCGCGCGTCAGTAGTCATTACGGTCTCCTGCGTGCCACCACCATCATGACAGTCAGGGCGTAACCGAAACGAATAGAAACTTGCCTTAATGGGTTGTCTGATCGAAAGGGAAAGCTACCATAAATGGCAGGTGCTCCCCAGGTGGAACATGCCTATGAATAGGCATGTTTAGGTACATGTCACATTCCTACGAAAATTGTGTCTGTATACATATTATCCAACAACTCAAATCTCATCTCTGTCCAGGTTGTCGGAGCTTTCCAGTATGCGGTGCTGCTACTTGAAGGACAAGAATTGTTTCACCTTTGGGAAAGATATGCCAAATCCGAGAGCACTACCGAGGCATAATTCGTCTTGCGGGCAGAGGACTCCTTGACTTGATTCTGCCAGTTTATCTTGTATTGTTTGTCATTGTAATTTTTGTTTTCTCTATTGTACTGCTGTTGTAACTTGTCTCGGTTAAATTCTATTAAGCTAGGTTCAATTAAATCATCCAATCTATTGCGATCTCCTACACGCTAAATGATCTACCCTAGTTATTCGAGATAAACAAACTAGTTGTTATATGAAACACATGGAAATAGTTAATTTCGTGTACAATGTAAATAAAGTTAACTTTACGTATACCAAAATCCAACAGTTTTTCATGTCCCAGACATCTGTAAAATTTAATTTCTGGCTCTTTATTTGTAAATTATGGGTTTAAGTTAGTGTTTAAGTCTGACAAGATTGTACTGAGCAAGTTTGGAAAGTTCATTGGTTGAGACTATCTCGCAAATGTACTTTTCAAAATGAATGTAAAGGCATGCATCGCCTAGACACAAACAAAGTTGAGAATAAGAATAATGCATCTACTTCTTATTTTGTGGACTACTATAATTTATGGCATATTCCATTGGGACTTGTGAATGTGAACGCTGTAAAATATTTAGTAGGTCTAAACTTGATAACGGCGAATGCAATAAACACAATGGATAAATTTGAAGTTTGTATTGGAGCAAAAATGACCAAATTACCTTTTTATTCCAAAAGGGGGCGCTGGTTAAAAAGCAATCAAATCTAGCGCTTCAAAACAAAAAGCTTAGATCTTGGCCTTTCCAATCACTAAGAAAAAATTCCAATCAAAGCCCTGTCTGGCAAACTAAAATCCAAAAAGCAGGAAGCATCCGACTTGTGACGAATTCCCTGTTAGTTGGATGAATTGCACAAAAAAAAAAATAGGCATCGCAGGATCGAATGGATTATAGAGCCCCTTATTTACTTGGCGCCAACCTAATAAAGGATCGAAGTACCAAATGCTTAGGTCACCCGAGTTCAGCTAAGCAGGAAAAATAGATCTAGTTTAGCCTCTTGATTAACTTTAGGACTGAAAGAAGTGGGACTAAGCAAACATATTTCAAAAATATAGAATTGAAAAGAGTACTAAACCTCAATTCTATGGTGTTGCGGAACGAAAGAACCGTACACTAAAGGAGAGGGTGAATGCTTTGTTGATTAGTTCGAAATTACCCTATAACATGTAGGGGAAGCTATTTTAACAGCCAACTATATCCTCAATAAGATTCCATGAAAGGGTAAGAAAGTTACATCTTACAAGTTGTGGAAATGGCGTAGACCTTATAAATACCTTAAAATATGGAGGTGTTTGGCTAAGGTTGAAGTGCCTATTCCTAACTAAGTTGCAATTGAACCTAAAACAGTTGATTGTATCTTTATAAGGTATGCACTAAACAATAGTGCTTATTGTTTCCTAATTCACAAATAAAAAATTCCCAATATACGTGAAGGATCAACGATAGAGTCAAGGTATGCGAATTCTTTGAACATATCTATCCTTGAAAAAGTAAGGAAGATGAAGCTCAAGTGTACAACAAGAGAACTCGGGAGGAGACTACGAGTTATGACCTTGTTGGTAAAGAATATAGTCAAAGGGTAATTGTTGCAAAGACCTTTGATCCGAATTTCATCATTTTCTTGTTAGATGACGAATCGATGACTAAAATAAGCCCTTTCGAGGCCCGATTGGGCGCTTTGGCTGGAAGCCCTATAAAGTAAAATAGAGTCCATTTTACAAAAAGGAACATAGGTCCTAGTTGATTTCTCGAAAGGTTGTGAACCTTTAGGATGCAAGTAGATCCTTAAAAGGAAGTATAAAGCCGATGGAACCATTGACAAGTACAAAGCTTGTTTGGTTGTCAAAGATTTTAGGCAAAATGAGGGAGAAAACTTCTCCGATATGTACTCGTCTGCGACCAGGATTACCTCCATTAGAGTTTTTATCTTGTTGCTGCTTTGCACAATTTTGAGATTCACCAAATGGATGTTAAGACTGCATTACTGAATGGTGAGTTGAAGAAGAGATCTATATGGAACAACCCGAAGGGTTTGTTATCGCTGGCTAAGAGAATATAATGTGCAAGTTGGTTAAGTCTTTATATGGTCTTAAGCAAGCACATAAGCAGTGGCACTTGAAATTTGACGAAGTAATGTTGTCAAATAAATTCAAGTACAACAAGTGCAAAAAATGTGTCTACTATAAGGGTAACTCTAACGAGTTCATTATAGTTTGCCTTTATGTAGATGATATGTTGATTTTGGGGAGTAATTGACAAATTATCATGGACACGAAACGCATGTTGGAAAGAAATTTCGACATGAAAGATATGGGTCCTGCTGACGTGATCATTGGGATGAAAATCATGAGGAAACCCGACGACTTTGCTTTATCAGAGTCTTATTAGAGAAGGTGCTAAGAAAGTTTAATACTTTAGACTACTCTCCGGCAAAGACGCCGCTCGAACTTAATGTTCATTTGAGCAAGAATAGGGGTGACCCTGTAGCTCAAGAAGACTATGCAAAGGTCATAGATAGTTTGATGTCTCACAAAAACTGCACTTGACCTGATCTTGTATGTACGATAAACAAGTTGAGCAGGTTCACGAGTAATCCGAGTAAGGAGCATTGAAAAGCTCTTGTAAGGA
The DNA here is from genome assembly GCA_001278415.1 of Ocimum tenuiflorum. Classification (NCBI taxonomy): domain Eukaryota; kingdom Viridiplantae; phylum Streptophyta; class Magnoliopsida; order Lamiales; family Lamiaceae; genus Ocimum; species Ocimum tenuiflorum. The sequence goes on from AYJT01106582.1 coordinate 5,533, forward strand.
TTTTGAGGAACCTAAAGTACGCTCTTAACCTAGATCTATGCTATAACAGATATCCACATGCACTTGAAGCGTACAATGATGCAAATTGGATATCAAACTCTAGTGAATGGTATTCCATGAGTGATTACGTGTTTACTATAAGAGGGGCTGATGTGTCATGAAATTCAACTAAGCAGATGTGTATAGCCCGATCCACTATGAAATCAGAGTTTATTGCTCTAGATAAAGCCGGCGAAGAAGCCTGGTGACTTCATAATTTTCTAGAGGATATTTTATGTTGGAAGAAGTCTGTGCCACCAGTGATGATTCACTGTGACAGCCAACCTGCCATTGGCCAGGTACAGAGCAATATGTACAATGGAAAGTCGAGACATATCCGTCGTCGGCATAATACCATTAGGCAGTTGATCTCAGACGGGGTTATTACTATTGACTATATGAGGACAATCGACAACCTCGCGGATCCGCTAACCAAGGGTTTAACCCGAAAGTAAACAACTAAACTGCTAGAGAGAATGGGGTTAAAATCCACGATTTAAGAATAATTATAATGGAAAACCAACCATGGTGAGTGGAGATTCCATAAACATGGTTCAATGCAAAAACATGATTTCGAGAAGTCAACACGAGAGAAGGCATGGTTAGCCCCTCCTATAGAGTATGAAGTGTTGAGACCTGCATATGGTAGAGATTAAGTCTTACGACTTTTACTGATTACGGGACCTTGTGAAGGTAGAGTATGGTAGGATGCTCACGTTAAGGAGACACCTATGTAAGTGAAAAGTGTGGTTGCTTCGAATGAACACTTATGAATCTAAAGGGGTCTCCAAGGCATGTAATGTGAACAAACGTGAGAACGGATGGAGATGAGATGTTATTATTCCGATGTTATTGACTCGAGACACATTATGGAAGATCAGTTCAAGACATCGCGTCCACTAAGCCGCCATTGTATCCGATAACATAGAAAATGAAAGGTTCAAGGCCACAAGCTACTCGTTCTTATGCAATTATATTTATTAAGGACTGAGTTGCGCATTGCATTGTATTCGCCATGGGTTATTTCCCACTCATTTGGAGGATTGTTGGAATCCAAGAGCTTTTTAGAAAATCCAATAGCCTAAATATTTAATTTCATAGTGTGGAGTCGATCTACGTTCCACGTAGATGATCGTGGTATATGTATTTTTTGAAAATAGAATTTATGTGAGTGAAAAATAAGGGATCAAAATTAGCCGCTTGGAGTAGTAAATGATGGTGGTCAGAAATGTGTAGGAACACATTTAATGTGTTCGATTATCCCCTCGGGTTGGCCCAATGGACGACAAGTGGATCGCCAACGAGCATCCAATCATGAGTTCGGCACATGCCTCTATGATGTGGCACGTGGCCAATGTGTGCCTCATGCATTATGATGCGTGCATGGTTGTTTGAGGGTGTAGTGCCCGTCGGTAGTCATGACGGTCTCCCGCGCACCAGCACTAGCATGACTCTCAGGGCGTAACCGACAGGAATGACAACCTACCTTAATGGGTTGTCTAACCGAATCGAAAAGCTTCTAGAAATGCCAGACGCTCCCCCAAGTGGAACATGCCTATAAATAGGCGTGTCTAGGTACATTGCACCTCCCTACGAAAATTCTCTCTGCATACATATCATCCTACAACTTAAATCTCGTCTCAGTCCAGTTCGCTGGAGCCTTCCAGTGTGCGGTGCTGCTACTTGAAGGACAAGAATCGTTTCATCTTTGGCGAAGATACCCTAAATCCAAGAGCACTACCGAGGCGTAATTCGTCTTGTGGGCAAGGACTCGTCGACTCAATTCTGCTAGTTTATCTTCTATAGTTTTTGTTGTAATTTTTGTTTTCTCTGTTACACTGCTGTTGTAACCTGTCTCTACATGTCTTGTACGATATAACAACACACAATACTATTGAAAACAATGTAACCAGACAAAAGGTTAGAATTTTGCGCCTTTTGTGTTAGTGTTATTAAATACTAATTCAACCATTCAAACACATTACAAGGCCAAAAAAATTGACTATGAAATCTGCGATCTTATGACCGTAATTTTTTGGTTCGGATCCCTTGTTACACATCGGCTTTAACACATTATGTTACATTGCTTGGATTATTGACCAGTGTACAAATCAATGGAGATAAATCAAGTCCCTAATAAAGAATATATTCCTTAATTGATGCACTTGCCAATAATCCAAGTAATGCAACACAATGTATAACATCATTGTCTAATAGAGGATCCGGAGTGGTAAATTTTATGTGTGTATTTGAATTTTCCAATAATAAAAAATTACCTACCAAAGAACCGTACGACCCGATTGTTATAGTTACGGTCGTCGATATTTGCATGCTTATTGAAAAAAATTCTTTAATAAAATATAGCATGCATAATGATCGACAAACATGTCTAAATACACAAAAACACACATAAGAGCAGATTGAAATCGTTAAGAAATTCCATTGTCTTAGAACCGTTAGATTTACAACCCTCTTAGTTTGTAAAAATAATTTCAAACCATGCACATGCAACCACCCAAAACTTACACTAGAGAGACCGGTTTCCCTTTTATAAAATCAATCATCATGGCTTCAACATTCGATACAATGCATTGTTACATAAAGCTAAAAATGAGGAAGAAAAATAGAAACACAAAATTCAAATTCATTTAAAAAAATTAGAAAAAATATTGAAAAAACGTACTTATCAAGATTAATAATTTACTGAAGCTGAAAGTTTGTGATAGACTTGATCTTCACTGCTTCAACATCAGAAGCAACAAGAGATGAATTTGTGGAGTTTTCAGAGCTCAACATTTTTTTACCTACAAATTTTAATTTTTGCAACCTCTCACTCTGTCTTGGAAAATTAATGTTACGATTTTCAGTGCTATTTGCTTCCGCATTTAAAGGGAAAGAAGATGATAGTGCTGACAAATGCAATAAACACAATATGCATATTTTTTTAAAGAAACTTTGGGAGTTGTAACTGAAAATTCAAGTTCTTTCCACAATATCTCCGAGCTATATCCTTATTTTAAACTCCATGTTACATATCGTACTTTTAATATCTTTTTATTTTTTATTTCTTTTTAACTGAAAATTTCTATATTGAAGTTTAATTGCGTGATTTATTTAGCATAGGGATTTATACCCAATGAGGGTACGCATATGATCTTTTTCAAATTATTATTATTATTATTCGATTATTTTATTTTTTTATTCAAAAAATATTATGTACCCTCGTTTGTGTATAATAAACCGTACAAATAAATAAATTAATAGGATAAACTATAGCATAAAATAGAAATTGAAACAAATATTAAATTAAAAATAGTAAAAATACGATATGTAACAGGAGAATGTAGCAGATGGTTCAAATTGCATTATAGAAGTTTGCCAAAAAAAAAAAAGACATACTTTATTTTGAAAGTTATCTACTCTAGCTAGGCTTACTTTCATAAGTTTTCTTATTTGTAAAATTAGTTACTTTGTCCGTTTATTGTTTGTATCTTATTTGCAAATATCTAATGGTTACATTGCGATCTTTTGTTCTTTTTTTTGTTTTTTTGGTTGTATGTAGTTTGTGGATGAGGGGATAAAATTGAAGATAGCTGTGTGAGCAGAGGGAATTATTGTTGGATATTTTGGTGTTTGTTGGAATAAATTCAATGTTGTAGTAACACGTGATAGTGTTATTAGAATCGTAACATTCAGATGTTACAAGCCATAGATGTGTTGAAGTATGTTACTAATACGCACGTGTTGGATGTCATAGGTGTTAAAGGCGTGTGACGTTGACCTATGAGCATTGCAGGTGCATGACATCAACATATGAATGTTACAAATGTCTGATATTAATATGTGAACATTGTAGAGCGCGTGGCATTAAGATGTAACTGTTACGGAATACAGTTGCATGTTGTCTACTCTGAGGTGTTATTAATGTGTAACGTATGACCGTTACGAATGTTACAACCGTATGTTATTAACACAAAGATGATATTGACATAGTAACAAATGACTGTTATAGGTGTGTGTTGCAGCAACGACCAGCCGTTACGGTCTGCCGCTCACCAACATCAGTTTGTTGATCAACATGTAACTTATCAGAATTTATTGGCCCCTTGATGGAAATATGCCTATAAATAGGCATACTAGGTTCATTCTTGAAGATTGAAAAACCAAAACTCTTTACATATTTTACATTCTCGATCTTCATCTCGATCCAATTTGCCGAAGCCCTTGTGTGTTTGCAGTGCTGCTACTACAAGGACGAAAATCAGTTTCTCTTTAGGGACAAAATGCCAAAAATCGAGCACTACAACAGTGTAATCTATCTTGCAGGAAGAGGCTCTCCTCGACTCGACTTTGTTTAAGTTTTCTTGTTATCCTTTCTTCAATTGTAATTTTCTTTTGTATTATACACTGTTGTCCTAATGTCCAGAGGCCCGTGTTAGATCAACAGGCCAGTGTTAATCTAACATTCACAAGAAAAGTTATCTTAATATTGTCTTGATAACATGGAAGAGAACAATGTCATCTCGGTGTCACAGAACAACGCCATGAACAACAACAGTGGAAATGGTAATGCTGGAAACAATGGTAACACTCCTATTTTACAGAACACCAACAATGTGGCTAGCACCAATGTGTTGGACAATAGCGCGATGTTGGGTCCCATTGCTCCGATGATGTTGCAGCAGCACGTTCTTTTCGAGAAGCCTGCTAGACATGGTCAATTTGAATACGTTGGGGATAGCCAATTTTTTATGTAAAAAAAGACTGGTGGTAGAGCCAAATGAGGCCGACTTCAATAAGAGGACGACACTTGATCAATAGAATCATGGACGATAGTGTCTCTTCACAGCACTTGTGCTGATTCCACTGACTCCTGACCCACCGGAT